>VMRN01000001.1:12663165-12828490 GCA_010277015.1 Poeciliopsis turrubarensis
CTGGAGGAAAGACTCGAAGAACAGGTAAGCAACCAAATTCATGCTTTTCATGGTCATTACAAAACTGGCTAGTTAGCTTAGTAAATGCACAATTTAAGCATGTGGCCCCGCCCACATATTGCTCAGACAACACTGTAAGGCTCCCGCCCTCCCTCATTGTCCCGACACAAACCCCACCAGCTTCATTTACCGTTAACCATCCATAACAATGCCTTATTTGTCGGCGAGGAGCATCCACAATGGAGGCCCCCGACCCCAGGCGTGTCAGCACCTCCCCCGACACCACAGCGAGTCAGTATGCCACCAACGCAAACTGAATGAGGTCATAACGGGACGGGGTCATTAGCACAGCAAACCCGTTGACCCCTTGAGGGAGGGGGGGGGGGAAGCAAAGAAGTGAGGGAAGGTTGCGGAAAAATCTTCCAGTCATAATAAAACTCACATGTCATAGTTTGAAGGACTCATCCGACAAGTGATAGATAGACCCCGGGATCTCAGTCGCTTTGGGGCATTTCATCCATCCATCCATTTTCTAACACCCTTGTCCCTAGTGGGGTCAGGAGGGGTCCTGGTGCCCATCTCCGGCTGACGTTCCGGGCGAGAGGCGGGGTTCACCCTGGACAGGTCGCCAGTTTGTCGCAGGGCAACACAGAGTCAGACAGGACAAACAAACATGCACACACACACACACACACACACACACACACACACACACACACACACACGCACACACACCTAGGGAGAATTTAGAGAGACCAATTGGCCAGTCATGTTTTTTGGACTGTGGAGGAAGCCGGAGTACCCGGAGAGAACCCACCCATGCACAGGGAGAACAGCTTTGGTGCAGCTTGCCCAATCTTCAAATCATTGTGTCACTCCTGCACGTCAAGAAGGCTTTTTCTCATTTTACAGTGAATCTCTCCTTTCGAAAATCTCTCCGTGTGTTTAGTGAAGCGATTATGTACAATTCTCTCCTTTGTTGTAGATTTTCAACTGTAGGATGTCGATCAAAATTCAGGATACGAGTCTCGGTTTGTTGTGCAAAATGCTTGAAGTAGTTGTAATACGTAAAGCGAACCTCTATGCATTTCCATCAGCCTTTTGTTCTAAATCTGTCCTGAATTCGTAAGTTGCTCCCTGGTGAATTCTGACTTTCTTCGATGCAGGTGAATGTGTGAAGCAGCAGATCCAACATGTAGCCATAGAACGTTATGTTTTTATGGTTTTGGTTTCCCCATTTGATTATTTCTCACACACATTTGACGGGTTCAAAGTCAGTCAACAGAATATGTAAAAATCAAACAAAAGACATTTTCTATTAGGAAATTTGGTTTGGAAATCTGTGAGGTAGAGATTCCTCGTTGTTGTCTGAGCAGGATCAGAAATGAGAGTCTCCTCTGAAAGCAAAGTCGATGTATCAGCACCAAAATCTATAAAAATGTGTTGTAGCATAAAACCTACAAAATAATAGAGGATTACATTAAATCAAACACGACAGTTGATGAGTTTCTTTTTATTATTCCCCTTCATAATTCATTTAAAAAAAAAAAAAAAAAAAAGCTGCCACGAGAAATAAACTGATGCAATTGTTAAGAGTTTCTGTCTAACCCGGTTTGTTTTCAGGTACGAAGTGAAAGCAGGCTGGGAAGAGACGACAGCGCACTGATAAGCAACGGGGGCGCAAATTGGCAAATAGACAAAACTGGCCCGTTGCCAGGTGACAACCCGCTTGTTCAGGTTGTCTGTTCGTTTTGATCGCGGTTTTGTTTCGTTCCCGGCAGCCCGCAGGTCTCTCCCGCTTAACGTCAGTGTGTTTGCGCGGCTGGAAAAAAGTGGGACAGATCTGATCTGATGCGGGTCACAACAGGGACGACAGATACAACTTCCTGACATCTCCAAAAAAAAAAAAAGAAAGAAAAAAAAAAATCTAAACCCAAAATGAAGAGACTATTTTTCCACATTCACACAGAAGAAGTGACGCCTTTTTAGCTCAGGTTGTGGATTTCTGTCGCAAACTTTGACAACATGGCGCAAAGCTATACGAGCGACGAGCGGAGAGGCTGTCTGCTGCGAGAGTGTCCTTTGTTGGCCGGCAGCATATTTGTATTTGTGTATCTTCATTGTGACGCGTGTAATCCGCATGCTCTCTAATCCCGGAGCAGGTGGCCAGGCGTTTGCCGGCTGCAGGGGGAGGGTGGGTGTGGAGAGGACACACTTCTCCAGGTCTCCTGAACAGTGCACTGATCTTTACACACACACACGCACACGCACACGCACACACACACACACACACACACACAACTGATCCACACGCTCCCACCGACCCTCCACCGCAGCATTCAAAGAGTTGTGACGCGAGAGAAGAAACCTGCGAGGGAGCGTTTCCGTTCCGTCTTTCTCCGGACGCCCACCGTCTCGCTGCGGGTCCGCAACAGTGGGAGCTCGCTCGCCGCTCTGAACGGGCATCTGTCGACGAACTGCGCTGCCATCTCCTCTGCTGGACCGAGGGAAGCACATCGAGCCAGTGACTTATCGACCCCGAGGAGGCTTTTCCTCCACGCGTGACGTTCCTTCAAAGGAACGTCGAGACGCCCGCACACCTCGAATCGAGAGCGCATCCCAGCAACAAGTGCTTTACACCATAAAACCGTGACACAGTCACCGGTTCAAGGTGTTTTGACCAAATGACGTCATCAAAATCGAGAAGCAAATGTCAAGTATGTCGATCAATGTTGCTACCTTGAACAGTTGCTTTTCAACCTTGATTTAAAGGAGTTCAGTGTTTCCTCTAGTCCCGTGTTTACTCCGTGTCGGATCGCACACCCCTAAAATGCACACCCACAGCATCATGCTGCCACTGCTGCACTTCACTCTGGAGACAGTTTGTTCAAGGCAACATCCAGCAGCTTCCTCTGTTATTAGTGTTTTTGATTTTACCAGACAGATCAACTTCCATATATTTGCAACATCCCGGAGGTTGTGTGTGTGCTTTCCTGATGGAAAGGTTTTATTTCAAAAACAATTTACAAACCTCTTAAGGCATTTTAAGGACCGATTCATATCCAGCTATACAATCCAATCAGGAGCTAAATTAGTTCAGTGTTGTTGAATACTTTCCTTCATGAGCAACTCCTCATTCAGGAAAACACAAATGCAATTGAAACAATTCACAGTCATGTCAAAAATAAAATTGGGCAGCATGATTCAAATCTGACTCATAACCTCTTATCCTGAGCAGAAAGGCAGTTTAAAATCTGAGCTTAGCTCTGGCTAGGAGTAAAAACATTGCTCAGACTCCGCTCGCACCACAGTGGAAAGCGTTGTTTCTCTTCCGAGAGGGAAGTTGGAAAAGCACATTGAAGGCACCATTTCTGCCCTACAACATTTAGGTCAGGCCCTGCTCCTGAACGCCTTCGCCAGTGGCTCCTGGAGCTCTGCGGAGGCCCGGTGTGGAACCGTTCAGCTGAGTCAGAGCTTTAAAGAGGGTTGGACACACCTGGTCCAGCCTACTACTGAGACCCGAGTCTGGACAGACCTGCTTAAATGATCCAAACTTTGAAACGCTAAACGTTATCCTCCTAAGTATGTCGATCAATCCTTATTTCAACTGTCAACCCTGACAGTTGAAATAAGGAGTGCAATTTGAATAATAGCGTGTCTGTGCAGTACATCAGCATCAATGGGGAATCTAAGCATGGAGGTCTGTGATGTTTTTGTCGCCTGCATGTAGGAAGGCAGTTAGAGTTGATTAAAAATAGAACCCTATAACACATCTATAAGTGATAATATGGGGGCTAATCTGTGTTTAACTGATTACATTAAATAAGTTAATTTTATCATGAAAACTAGTTCAAATAGAAAACATGATTTTGCATACAAGGGCCACTAAACTGATATAATCATTGACACTGTTGTGAAACGTGTCACTGTGATATCTTACAGACACATCTGTGTGACTCTAAATAAGATCAAATATTACTTGTTTTATTACCAGTTGCTACTATTTTATTACTGGTATGATAGAGGATAAAACCTTAGTTTATGTATTCACTTCCTGGACAGCGCTCCTCTCAGTTGTCTCTTTGTGTCAAATGCTTTTAGTTCAAACCATTAAACGCCCGTAATCTCTTATTAAGATCTTTCTCTCTTTTTTGCTTCATAAGGAGATTTACAGGTTCTTTTTTTTTTTTTTTTTTTTTTTTTTCCCAATGGTCTGTTTGCAAAAAAGGCAAAATTGCTTTGCTGGCTGAATGTCCACTTTTGGCATAATCCAGGATGCTGTGGGTCTCAAGCTAAATGGATGCTTTGGGGAGGAAAAAAAAACAAAAAAAACCCCAACATGTTAGAACGGCTTTAAATGTATGCACAGCACTAATACTTTAATGGCAAGTCATTCTTTTACATATGCTGGATTTTTTGTCAAATCTCTAATCAGCTTTCTGCTTCATGTGCTGTATATGCAACATATGCAGCTCGTGTTTACAGAAATGTGCTGCAAAAATAGCACTGTGAGTGTTTCTGACTGCTTGCGCCTCTCCTTTAATAAATATTACATTTGATATTTTGTTTTTGTTGAACAAAACTTCGAGAGCAGATCAAAAGCAAAGTTACGAACATCTGCAGTTTAGAAAAACTGCAATTTTAATCTCACATTTGGCCAATTTGGTTTGGATGTTTATAAAACCGTCAGAAGAAGCCTGATTATGTACATTGCTGTGTAAAATTAGAAACCTTCCTCTGTTGTTGCGGCCACTAAAATATCCTGAACAGAAGGTGAAAACAACAGGGTGTTTCTTGGGGGGGGGGATGGTTGTTTTTTCTACAACATTTGCTAACATTTCCTCCTGAAGCCAAGGAGAATCACGAGGAACGCATCTTTTTACCACCAACAAAATAAAAAAGCAAGAGGTCGGAGAAAGTTTTGCTCAAACCTCTGAACTTTTCTACCTTCTGCCATATCAGAACCGCAAACAGAACTGCATTTTATTGGAACTGTGCCTCATAATCCTACGAGAAGAACCGTGTAATTGTAGAGAGGAAGAATGGGGACATAGTTTTTAATTATTATTATATATTTTTTAAATTGTGGCAGTCAAGAGCAACCGATCTCCTTCAGGAAGCATCCAACTTGTAAGTCGATTCCATGGTGTGTAACTTAATGGTATAAACTGATCTGTTCATTGAAGGCCTCAGATGTTTGCTGGAGCACAAACAGCAGGATCCTGCAGACAGAGAACGTCTCATTGTGCTGATCAAATGTAAAATGAAAAGAGTGTGGCACAAATTAACATTAAAAATTTAAATAAGCACATAGTCACCCAGGAAAACTAACAAGTCAGGTAAGACTTCACACTGGGATTTATCTCTATGCGCCTTTAAATACTTATTGATTTTTAACTTTTTTCTTTTTTTTTTTTGTTGGAGCCAAACATTGGCTCTACTCTCCGTCTTCTTAAGCCTCTGCACGGCATCATCTTTCGACGCGACGGCGCGACGGCATTTTTGACGTAATCTCGCCCATGCGGCGGGATTACGCGCGTGCGCTCTCTCCGTTTCAACCGCGGTCAGCGAGGCCGAGGAGGCGCCCGGTCCGATGAGAGCACACAAACCCCAACACTGTTAGCTCCACTTGTTTAAACTCCACCGCCGCTGCTCCTGCTTGCGGATGAATCATGTTTGCGCCGCTGAGCTTATATCGGCGTCGGCTCCCTGGGAACGTGCGGACACACACATGCGCGCGCGCAACGATGCTCCTCGGTTGTGATTCTCACCGGCGGCCCGTTGAGCAGAAATGTTCTTGTGTTTCATTATTTATTTAAAAAAAAAAAAAGAAAAAAAAAGAAAACAAAAGCAACTGGTGTGAAAAACTTTGTGGTCAAACAGCCTCAGCCGGATCCCATGCTGGCAGGAAATCCCGGAAATCCCCCGATCTGGCTGAAGTGACGCCGCTTGGGGAAAGCCTCGCCTCAGGGGCCACAAGACAAAAAAAAATTCTGACTCCCTATTTTTTTTTCTTCTTCTTTCTTTATTATTGTTTAACATCCTTAAATGCGATGAGAGGATTAATAAACTGTCTGGCCCATATGTCCTCTTTAGGGCCGCTTGTGCTTAATTAAAGGAAACCTGGGAGGGCCTCGCGCTCCAGATGCTGCAGGAAATCTGACTTACTGCTCCTTAGAGACGTTTATTAGAAAACCCGAGTGAAGGCTGAAATATAATCACCAAGTCATCTTTTTGGTGGTGGAGCCATTTCTTACAATATGATCTTGATATTTTCACATTCCTCTTTCTACTCTTATTTTGTTATTACGTTGTTATTACTTATTACTATCGTTATATTGTTTTGTCTCTTATTCATCATTGATGTGTTGAGCTGTTGTTATCGTAGCTTCAGTTCATTTCAAAGGCTGTTGGGGCGCCTCGGTTTAATTGGGTCAATTGTTGCTAATTGGCGGTCCGAGGGACTTCAAAAAGTCACGGCTCAGATGGTCACGGTTTCCCGCTCAGGCCTGATTTAAGCAACGTGACGCCCTGCTTGAATCCACCGGTTGAAGCCGCTTGGGCCAATTGCGTCCTGACTACTGTAACATGTGCTTCCGTCTGAGTTAGATATCAATACATATATATATATAATTATATAGCTTTTCGATGTGGTCTGTGTGCTTTTGCTGCGTGATTTTGCGCTCAAGCTGCTCCAAAAGCTTGGCCAGCGTGTGTTTGTCATTTTTCCCGCATTAAAGTCAGATTGACCTCCTGCGTGAGCGAGTCACGCTTTCTTCCCCACTCAGTGGGTGCTGTCACAAAAAAAAAAAAAAGAAAAAAAGTTCAGGTTTCGAGAACTCCTCAAAACAAAGTAAATGACAAGGGTTTAATGTGCGCCAAGAGGATTTGCGTGAAAACGGAACCAATTTGCGGACATTTTGTGCTGGAATAAACGAACAGAAACATCGCATCTGAGTCAAAAGGTCTTTATTGTTTCATAGTGTTTTTTTTTTTTTGTTTTTTTTTTTTTTTCGCTTTTTACTTTTTTTAACGCCCTTTCAGGAAACATATATACTGTTGTTGTTCCTGATTTATAATAAAAACAAATAAAATCCTTTTTTTAGTTATCACCGGTAACATGAGGGGGGGGGGGGGGAGGTTGAAATTCACAGCTTGCTGTTCCTGCGCATTTTTACGCAAGGCAGAATTGCATACAGGTTATAGAAAGAAAAGAGAAAAAAATCACAAGTCGGGTAAAAAGAAATTTTACAAGGGGAGAAATGAAAATTTAAAAACACATAAAAGACATTTCGGCTCACGCGCGAACGGACTGATTGTCAAATACTCGTATAGTTTATGTTTTTCTTCTTCCATAAATTAAGTAGTGCATCCAAGTTCGCGTCAGAGCTGCTTTCACACTCTCTCTCGCTCACACACGCGCACGCGCGCTCCTTACAACACAGACACTCATGCACATCGCTTTGATCAAAGGGGCGCCCATTCAGCGTGCCAACAAGAAGAAAGAGAAAAAGGAGAGTCTTTAAGGAGCTTAGCAGGAAAAAGACCTGACCAATCCTTCAAAACTCCTCCAAGCTCGTCTCTCTTGATCCTTTTATTTTTCCCTTCATCTTTTCTGGTCAGCAGATTTGTTCCGTGCCCCTGATCAAAGTGGAGTCTCGATGGTCAATAAGTTAGTCCAACAAGTGTGAGACAGTCCCGCGCTGCTCGACCCGAGGTAGAAGTTAGGGCCTGAATTCTTGTGGAGGGAAGAAAAGAAAAAAAAAATAACAAGAGAGAAACTTTGCAGAGCCGGGTCGAGGCAAGAGCCAGACGCTGCTGCTGAGGACCCCCAGCATGCCACCACCCAGAACACAGATCCAAAGATGTCTGTTAATCGAGAATGAATCTGCTTTTAAATTTGGCCAGTGATTTCTCCACAGTTTACTTGTTGGTATCCCTTTATTTAAATACATATTGTGAAATATTGTATCATAATCGTGCTTGTTATGTTAGAAAACTGTGTAAGTGGGAATAATAATTTTAAAAAAAGCCCAATAAGTTAATGTAGGTGGTGGTGGTGGTGTGGTTGCTGGTGGTGCCACCCGAATCAATTTCCGCTCAGGACCGCATTCAGTCTTCCACCGGCTCTGCATGGGTTTATAAAAGTTCCCAATTTCTTCCATTTTTCTTCCCTCACAACACTTGAAACTTCCAAGCTGCTTGGTCTTTATAATCCAGACAGTCCGAATTGAAATTTAGCTTCCACGATGAGGCAGTTTGGTCCTTATAGTCCAGACAGTCCGCAGCACCGGTGAAGCCGAGCCCCGTCCCTCCGTACGCCGACGAGGAGAGAGAGGACGCCGGACTCAGGTGGCTGGACACCGCGCTGCCGCTCATGGGGCTCATGGTGGAGCCCGCGGCGGACAGCTGGTGGTGCATGGGCGACAGATAGGAACCGCAGTCCATCCCGGTGAAGTAGGACGAGGAACCCGTGTAGCCCTGGTTGTAGCCCGTCGCCTGGGTGTAGGTCATTGGGTAAGACCGCTGCATGCAGGAGGAAGAGGAGGACGTGGAGGAGAGCGGGTCGGAGAGCGGGGAGATGGAGGCCGGGCTCCAGATGGAGACAGGCGCCGCGCTGCTGCTGTTGCTGCTGCTGTTGCTGCTGCTGCTGCTGCTGCTGCTCACAGCCGGCATGGAGGTGCTGGAGGGCGGCGTGAACTGGCCGCTGGCTCCGCTCTCAGAGCTGGCCTCTCTCACCGGGGAGCCTTTCTTTTTCACCGGCCTGCTGACAGACTTGTTCTGCACGCCCGTCTGGGTTTGCTGGGCCTGCTGCCGATGCTTGGCTCGTCTGTTTTTAAACCAGACCTAAAACAGAAAACATATTTAAATCAGAATAGATCACAAATTACGAAGTTATTACTAGTTTACATAATTTAACCTGCAAAAAGTGGCATTTTAAAATAATCGGATAGTCGCTCACAATACGGTAAAAGACTAACACACGCCTCGGTGGTGTTCAAGAAAATCAGACAATTCAACGCGAAAAACGAATTTAATTGCGTGTCAAATATTCTGTGCATTTTTAATTACAGAGTCGTGTAATTAATTGTCGGACTCACTTGCACTCTGGATTCAGGGAGGTTGATCTTTAAAGCCACCTCTTCCCTCATGAAGATGTCGGGGTAGCGGGTCTTGGCGAACAGGTTCTCCAGCACGTCCAGCTGGGCCCGGGTGAAGGTGGTCCGCTCCCTCCTCTGCTTGCGAGGGGTCGCTAATAACGACACGTTGCAATTTAAAACTGGAGGAACACCATCGAAACTCCTTTAGATCGGAGTGGCACATTTAAGGAAATCGACATTTAAAAGTGGCCACTTTCAAAGAAATCACTCCGTTACCTTGGTATCCCACTGAAGGATGCAGTAAATCCACTCCTGAGGTCGATAAGCTCAGTCCGTTCACCGTGTACGGCGGTTGTTTCAAATAGGACATCATGTTTGCCTCCGGCGCCCCGATCGCAAAAAGTAGTGAAGAAAATGGCGCAAATAATAATAATACTAATATTAAGAATAGCGTTTCCCCCCCTCCGAACTGGCGTCTCCGAATTCCGAAATGCTCCTAGATGAATCTGAAGGAAAACATAAAAAATATTAACAGTGGTGTATGTCCGCCAGGTTTAACGCTCAGCCTTTACGCACGCACGCACACACACACACACACACACAAAAGTGGGCGTCCTCGAACTCGCGGAGGCTCTTAAAGCAGAATGGAGACCCCCAGCTGTCCCCACTGGACTGAAGATGCTCTGTCTGGCTGACAGGCGTTTACGCCATCAACCCCTGCGCCCCTCCCTCCAACAGCGTCAATAACCCCGCCTAAAAAAAAAACATCGTTGTTAAAATGCGCACACTCGTTGGACCCCAACTGAGCACTGAATTAGCATATACACCCACAGGTTGGGGACGAAGCAGCTGATTTGCAGAAACAAAGCGCAGTGTTGACCGATAAGTAATGCTGATAACAAAAGACTTTCAGGGAACAAACAATGGGGCTGAGCGCGCATTTAATCACAGCTCTGCATCTATTGGGGTGGTGTTGTTTGGTTGTTTCCTTAAAAGCAGCGCTTAACGATTTGAAACTGGAAACTTTTAGGGAAAAGTATGAAACATAAATATCTGCTCTTCCTCCTCCTCCTCCTCCTCTGCCTAATGAATTGCTCCCGGTAATTAGATTTAAGAGGTGACACTCTGGAGAAGTGTTGATTAGAGAGGAGCGGTTCATCTAAACAAACGAGGAGACCCACCACTATTTATCATGGAAACTATATCTAAATGATTTCACAGCACCAATTGAAGACCCAGACAGAACAAATAAAACATAAGTCGAAGCAATAAAACAAATGAAAAAGACCACTTTTTTTTCTGATTAAGAGGATTTTTTTTTTCCTTTCTTGGATTCAAAGCTGAATCTTTGTGTTAATGAGCATAAGTGAATCAGTCCAAAACTGATTTTGAAGAACTTTAGAGCCTTTAATAGCGCAGGATGTTCTAACTGTAACATTTCACAGTTAAGTACACTGTTAAAAACAAACTGTTAGCACCATTGATATAAATCTGTGTAACCGTCTGCTTGCATTTTGTTTCGACTTATGCTAATTTATCTGCTAACGACAAAGTAGATCCATTGCGACAAAATTGTTAACTTTTGCAACTAGTAGTCAACATTTCCTATATTGCCATAAAAATGCAAACAAGATACTACAATGTAACCAATGGAACTGTTGAAGCAATTTACATAGAATTTGTTTTTGGACGATTTTAATTATTTCTTTCTGAGGAGAAAGTTTAACAGAAAAAAAAAGGAGAAAAAACTCCACCTAATCATAAAGATAGTTCTGCTAATTAATAACCCATGTTAAAAAAAAAATAAGCAAGAAGTTTGTGACAGCTTGTGATAGAAAGAAATTGCACAAATAGTTAGAATAATGTAAATAAAATAAACACACAAAATAAAACTACTAACAGCTTTAAGAAGCTCAGCTAGCAAGCTCGAACGAACATTAGCATTGTTGCTATTAGCTAAAGCAGTATCATAGTTTTACTAAGCTAAGACTTACATACGGGTCAAATAGCTAATGTTTAGCACTATAGGGCTTGTGTGTTATGCTTAATTAAAATGCACATAGTGTAGCTACATTCTTGTTTTATAAATATATATATATATATAGTGCATCAATAAAATATCATTTGAAACATGTTTTCGTTCTACCTGCCTTAAAATGTGTCCTTCTCTATTAAAGCTAATATTAGCATTAGCCGGACTCTTCCGAAGCCAATAACGGTCGCTGCTGTTCACCCGAAACTCAATCTGTCACTTTTCTCCTCCTCAGTAATAAACACCCCTCCCGTCCCGCTACAGGCTAATAATTATTATTATTGGCTCAAATCTTTCTTTCTGTTCTTTTTTCTTTTTTTTTTTTTTTTTTTTTCCCCCCCCCCCCCCTCCTCTCCGCCTCTCATTCTTTCTGAGAGAAATTAACGCCATAATCCGGACGGCACGCGCTGGCCTGATTGCTGGACGCCATGCAGCCGCGGCTCCGCGTTCGGGCCTCCGCGATTTTCTGCGTCATGAAAATCAAACAATGAGTGGCGTGGGGTGTGTAGGGGCAGCTGACTGGCAGACGACCCGCACACACCCCGAACCCCCTCTCTCTCTCTAAGAAAAACCAAAACAAAATTAAATTAAATTAAAAAAAAAAAAAATACAGAAACCAGAGGAGTGGTCTCTGTTATTATTATTATTATTATTATTATTTATTTTTATTTTTTAACTGGAATCAAAGGTATATTTTAAAGAGGGAAAAAGTGCCCCAATTATTGATAATAATTAAAAACAAAGCTCGTTCTATTTTCAATTTTCTAAAAATAAATAAGAAAAACTGCTTTAGAAAAATGTCAAAATTCTCAAATCATTGTACATTTTGTCTACATTCAAATTTCACATAAAATGTATATTTGTAAAAAAATAAATAAATAAATAAAAATTACACCTTTATTTAGAAAAGTATAATTTAATTTCTGTTAATGATTTTATCTTTTTTTTTTTTTTTTAGCTGACAATCTATAGCCTTCACTACCTAAATGCAGCATATGGAATTAATTGAATAGGCAGCAATTTATAAACGCACTGCGTGGCCTGCTTTCCTCTCATCCTGACTAAATCCTTGTGAAGTTGTGAATCCTGTGAATCCTGCGCTGTCCTGTAATTCATTGCCTGAATGCTCCTTTGGTTGGAAAAGAGGAGAAAAGCCCCCCCCCCCCCCCCCCTCTCCCCCCCAACCTCCCAAACCTCCCCTCAAACACGCCTCCTCAATTATCTCCCTGTAAGCTGCCTGGTCTGACTGTAAATTAAAGGAAAATCCTAGAAAGGAAAAAAAAAAAATAAAAAAACAAAAAAAGAATCCTACTTACTTCAGTCTTCTGTTTATATAAAGCGATCCTTTGGTTGGGCTTATAGACCCATCAAGCGGCTTTGATTTGTTTCCTTCTGGATAACCCCGTTGGATGCGGATTAAACTGAGAGATGCTCAGTATTTATTGGGAGAGAGGGAGAGAAAGTGTGTGAGGGTGTTCGAGAGGGAGGAGAGGAATTTGAGCAACCAATGGAAATGAGAGGGAAATTTGATTTGCAGAGGATGGAAACATGTGGCTGCAACACAAGCAAAGCAACGAGAAATTGGATAACGGTGACTGTTAGGAAGAAAATCTATAAATCTTTCATCTCCTTTGACCAAAATCCATCTTATAGAGATTGTCTGCAAACTGCTACAACTTGAAAAGCACTTAACTCCAATCATTACACTTTTTTGTGTGAAATGAGAACAAGACAAAGTTGTCAGGGATAGTATATGGACTAAAAAGTGGTAGACTGACTCACATAGAAATACAAATTTTTAAAAGTGTTGGTCTTATTAAAGAGCCAAGAGGAACACCTTTTTACATGAAGGTAACAAGAAGAAAGGCTACGGAGTTCAGCAATTTTTAAAGGTCTTTATTTTATTTTTCTTTTAATTATTTTGCCTTTTTGGCTGTAGAAAATGACAGTTACAATTTTGATTTGTTAGATCATTAAGCTTTTTTGGGAAATGAGCCTCTCCAGTGACATTTTCATCTACGTTTACGAAACGTAGATGAAATGAAAACTTCCTGACTCTTTTGTCTACAGTTTATCTTCAGCCTGTCATCGGTTGATGACAGGCTGAAGGCTGCATGGTTAGAGTTTGTGTTACCAAAAGGGAGCAAGTGACTGATCCGGAAGAGCGGAGACCAGAACCAGTGGAATGTTTTAAACCGGTTTTATTCCTACAGAAATGAGGTTTGAAAAGTCAATAAAGTAAACTTATAAAAGAAAAAAAAAACACAAAGGTTAGATTAAAACTTCGCCAAAAATCTAATTAATTGCTACAAAATATCCAAAGAAGCTAGAGGTGGAAATTTGATTTCTTTCAATTTTGGCAACCCCCCCCCCCCCAAAACCTACATCAGCTGGTTCAAAACATAATGTCTAACACAAGATAATAAAGTTCATGTAACATTGCCCCTTCACATGGACTCACTGTGTTTTGCGTCTCAGGATTAAATAAACGCATGCACCGGATTATCAGAAGCTAATTCCACAGATCTTCACCGCTCTGGTTTAATCCAGGCTCAATCTCATTTAGATTCTTTGTCTTTTGTTTTATTCTAGTCGGCCAAAGCTTCAGCCTCGGCGGCGGCTTCAACCGATGCTCTCCAACAAGCAGCAGGTTAGGGAACTAATTAGGAGTCTGCATGCCAGATGAACAGACTGTGAGGCTGTTGGCCTTTTAGTCGAGATGAAAATCAATGAGACCTTTGTGAGCAGACTGTACTCTGCTCACAAGCTAGTCCTCAAAATTTATTAACTCATATATTTACTAAAAAAAACATTTAACTCAAATATTTGCTTCAGCAAAGAAAGTTTCTCAACCACAAATCTTCTAGTTCTTCATGTCTCCCTAAGTTGATGCATCAATTCGTAATGAACGCTTCATAATATATTAGCTTGTAGCGAGACGTGGTGGAAGAGCCTGTAACTTTTAGACCTCCAGGGTTTGATTTCCAACATGTCTTCCCCCTTTTCTCACAGCTCATTTCCTGTCCAATTGGTGCAAGTAAATGCTACTTGTGCTACGAATAAAAACATTACCTCCTCTAAACTCTGTGAATGAAAATAGCTCAACCAGTATCTTCAGTTAAATTTCAGTCCAAATATTTAGAGGGCAAATAATAAAGTGGCTGATATTAGAATCTGTTTGGTTAAACACGTCGCAATTTTGATGGCTAGTATTGATACAACTAATAATTTACTTTTAGGGAGTCTTTTTTTTTTCTTTTCTTTTTTTTTTAGCATAGTGATGCTCATATTCCTCCTGATTGCAGTTTTACTGTAGCCTCCAAGTGGAGTTTTCCCGTTTTCCCTGAACGATCAGAAAACAAACAGCCCGGCCAGGCTTAAAAATCTGCTCCCCTTGTCGTCCCCCCAGCTATGTTCTTGGCTCACACTGAGCGCTTTCATCTTCACCCTCTGATATATAATTCATCGGAAAATATCTAATAGCCCAGGGGAGCATTTCAGCTAAACGGGGCCGTGCTTGTTAAAAGGTGAAGACGCTTGTTAATGTCTGTGGCAATGGAGCCCTCCCCCTGTCTCCCGGCGAATCGACGGAGTCACGCTTCTCCTGCTGTCAAGGAGACGAACCAAAGGCTGAGGATCGTGGGACTGACTCTGCCGCTGCAGAACGGGCCTGGCTGCTGAACGGGCCTGGCTACTGAGGGAGGCGCTCTCCGCTAGTCTGTTCATCCGGGACTTTAAGTGCTCAGCTTGATCATTTCGTCAAATTTAGCAAAAATAAACAGAAAAGTCAAGATCAAGGCAAACGGCTTGTGTAAAGTGTTGCTTTACGAGTCCAGTTTTTCCTTCTTTCACTTCAGCTTGGCTCTCTGTGTCAAGGTCAAATCAATGGCCTGGTCTGCCTTACCGGGTCCATCTGTTACACGCTGACACTCTCAGAACTGTAACGGACAAAAGGTTTCTCTTTAGCCATATGCACCTAACATTGATGGATTTATTGACAGGAAGCCGTAGCTGCTGTTTAGTGGTTGGTCACAAGGATTCAATCGGAGGAGGCTGACCTATCGTGTATCTGGATTAGCTGTGGTCGCTCTGGAGAGCAGGCGCTTCAGGGGAAAGACTCAGAGACTAAGATATTTGTACATTTTACCCAAAAACTGCGGCTTGGGACGTTTCCATTGACTGCATACAATTCTGACACATATGAATCCCAACAGACTCACAGGACCTATGCAACCACTGTTAATTATTGTGCGTCTTGAATGGTTTGTAGTTTGGCAGAGATGGCTCGGTGTACCTCAGGGAGTAGTCCTCAGCACCCTTCGATTCCCCATTTCGTCTTCTTCAGACTAAAAGGCAAACCTAAGTTATTCATGGAGAGAGAACATTCGAATCTTTGAGAAGTCGAATAGAGTTAGTTCAGAGCTAAATTGGTGGTAAGGTAGTTCAGATGGCGTGCTGTGAATTTTTAAGAACGGTGCTCTACTGGTAGCATTTCTTCCTTCTCATTTCTTCTCATTTATGAGCCAACCAAGATGATTTGGTCCAGCCACATTGTGATTTGCAGACCAACAGAGGTGGATTAACATTGAGCTATTGCTGTCATGCTCTGAGCCTGATGCTTTGAAACAAAGGTAGATCGAGAGCAGGAATAGTCAGCTGATCAAGAGTGTGGCATCGTGATGATGTATGGGTACAATGTCACACATCAGTTGTGATTTCAGTTCCAACTCGGACTAAAATCCCACTGCAGGAATGCTAATCTGTCATGAATTCAATTTTAAATAGAGCCTTGAAATCCCAGTTTGATTACTCAATGACTTTAGATGCTTCTTTAGTCCAATCGTGTACAGTATTAGTTACGTTTTTAAACAAAACATCAGACTTTACCTTGTTATTTATGAAGAAAAGTGCTTCATTAAATGGCTTGGTGGAGGATTACCTCCAGCAACTCTTTATTTTCTGCTCCATGCACTCTCTACTGCTGTCTCCTATCTTATTCACGTCCTTCATTGAGATACATCCACCACTTGTGGTTTGCCCATGGGAGGGTTTAGTGTCTTGTGGCTGCTGGTACCTCGTTAACCTCCCACAGCCCTGTGGCTAGTGTTAGCCAAGCCAAAAAGCCTTATACCTGGATACTGGTCAGCAGGGACGCACCCCGGGAGCCCGGGACCCCCCACCGGCCAGGGGGAGGGAAGCAGGCGGGACAGAGGAGGGCCAAACAAAAACACAACCTGGCATCCCCACAGCAAACAGCCCACCTACTGTCAGCCAGCATCTGGGGCCCAGCACACAGCTCCTCTATTCAAATTCTGCCGATGGCAAACACACAAGTTTAGCTGTAAAACCCCAAGTTGTTCAATACAAATCATCACCACATGTAAAAAATGTATTGTTTAAGTTCAACATAACAGAGATTATCACAAAAAAAACCCTACAGGCGTAGCTTATTGGGGCCCACCTAAACGCTTTGAATGCGTATACTTCCAAGGGAGTAGGTGGCATGTGGAGAGTAAAGTTCGGAAACTCCACAATAGAAAGAGATTGTGGGGAGAGAGAGAGAGAGAGAGAGAGAGAGAGAGAGAGAGAGAGAGACAGAAATAAGGGGGAGGAGAGTAAAGTTAATCCCGTCTGAATTGCTAGGCCCGGCTGCAGCGCTGCCACTGAAAACAGTTTTTCTTTTCTTTCTTTTCTCTGCAAATTTGCTCTCCCTTCTCCCTCTCTCTTTGCTTCCTCCCGTGCCTCTCGCTATTTCTCTGCCTTCTTATCCTTTTTAATTAGAGGGGCTATTCTGCTGCACAGAGGCCCTTAATCCCCAACTCGCCAACATTATAGAACGCCAGCCTTTGAACAGCCGACCCGCACCCCTCTAGCCCCTCTAGCCCCTCTAGCCCCGCTTGCCCGCCGCCAACACCAGGGCCGCCAATCATTGCAATATCTCAGCTCACGTTGAAATAAACGCGACTTTCCAACATCTTGGACAAAGCATTTGAAGAACTACTTAAGAGTAACTTGGCCTTTCCTATAGCCACCACGATTATTAGAAATCTGGTTTGAAATAGCGACAAACCATTGACTGAGTGGGAGGTTATTGACTCAGTCAACGATACAGAGAAAACAAACTACTATCTACAGTGAATGACGCTAAAGGCTACCAAGATTGGTCTTAAGTCAGACATACAAAGGAATGGCTGACAGTAAAGCACATTCATAAGTTGTGATTGTCCTAGTTAAAGTCCAGACCTAAATCAAGTGGAGGATCTGTGACCAGATTTGAAATTTTATGTTCACAAATGCCTACCATCCGATCTCGATGAGTTTGTGTTATTTTGTAACCCAGGATGGAGAAGCTTGCTCATCTCTACGTGCAAATATGGTAAAGACGTCCATCTATAATTTCCCCTCTTCTTCTCAATTCTAAGAAAGTTTGTTGACGTGTCACTTAGAAAATCGGTAAACCAGGCTGATGTTAAAGATCTGAGAGCTTCTCCCTGAGGTACACCATAACTCTGTCAAGCCATTTCAGAGATGCGGTCGACGGTAGAGGCTTCATTTGAGAAGCATGAGCTTCTTGTGGTTGAATTGCATGGAGTCTATTGGAAGAGTCGTGTTGCTTTGTAAGATGGCAAGACGCAGCTTTCGCATATAAATGCCCGGTTTATCCGTCAGAGTGAAAGAGACCCTAAATCATCACAGATATCAACCTCTACTTAAATAAGAATCAACCAGCCAGGAGGGACGAGTCACTTTGTCAGCACTGGCAGTCAAATCATTCCAAACACAATAAATTTGTTTCTAATAGTGACGACATCTAAAGCAGCTGGGACTGTGTTACCTGCACTGCAAAACGCTTCACTTCCAGCGTTTTGCAGGCTCGCCTCCCGAGCGCAGTGACAGTCCGCACGGTCACATCCCTGCCCCGTGCCCAAATGATTTCCCATTTGCTGCTGCTGCTGCTTTCTATTTTTACAACACCGGTTCAACAGTTCCCCTCTTACAGGCAGAGGGAGATGCAGGCCAGCCAAGCCCAGCGCCTGCATAATCACAGGCCCAATATTTCCATAGCAAGCAATTAGCATCCTGCTTTTATGTGTGAAATGACTGAGGCGAGAAGAGGACTGAGTCGGAGAGAAAGGCACTGTAGAAACACAGAGAGAATAAAAGAGCAATTAAGATGTTGGGTGAGCGGAGGACAGCGGCAGACTGTCTGCTGCCGTGTGATTTGAGGCTTGCAGGCCCAGTAATTAGCCCTTCATTGTGAGATAATGGACTTGGCCGATCTTCCCGGCTCCTTGAGCTGCCTAGCTCGAGTCGACCCGCGAAAGGTCAAAGGCCACAATGTGCAGTTTGCTCCTGCATTGTTGCGCGCCCGGCTGAGCCGCGCGCCGTTTAACGCTAAAGTTCACGCTGGAGAAGCTCGGCGTGGTGTGCGAAAGCGTGCTCGTGTTCAGGTAAGCAAGTTATCTCGGGAAGGAGGCAGAGGAAGCAGCTCTGAGGCGTCGGATCCATCGCCCCCCCCTTTGGCCTATCGCTCCTTTCTCCCAGGGATCTTTAAGAGAGCGGTAATCTGTGAACCCTGAATCATCAGCTTTGGGCAAATCTATGTAATACGGCTAATTCGATGAAGCAGTATTTTCCTGGTGAGAGGCAAAATCCTGTTGACTATTCAGGGATTGAATCATCCAACAGTAATGCCATTAGACCAGAGCCGCGGATTCCTCAGAAAATGCTGTTTAATTGCCAGTAACCAGCCATTGTTCGGTGACGGGTAAACACTGGCCGGGGGCGTGGGGGCGGCGGTGGTCGGGTGGTGAGAGTTGAAGCGTGTGAAAAAAAAAAAAAAAAGAAAAGAAAGAAAGATGGCCGCTGTGAGACGGATTTACTCGGGCTGGAAGAGGCCCGCGCTGCAAAGTGGCAGCAGCACCGGCTTAACCAAAGTCTTCAAGAGTATAAATACAGAGTAACCCTTTGCTTTTAATACAGGATTTGCTCAACAATGCGATTTAGGGGGCTGTCTATTCAAGACAGACGTTTATGTTCTGTGGCAAGGTGTTTAAAGATCAAGCCTCGTTGCTCACGTTTATTAGTGCAGGACTATGCAGCTCAGGGATTGTTTGATGTAATCACTGTGCAGTTTATCCATGTTTGTTGTCCCCTTGCATGTAACCCGACACAAAGTCTCATTCTTGAGAATCTTACGGCACAATGCCACTACCTACACTCAGCCGTTTATCCTCACTCATAAGGATTTCGGCTTTTGAGCAACACAGACTTGATAATATCCGTCAAAATCAACATGAGCCCATTTAAAGACACTGAATTTTTATTTATTTATTTTTTTTCTAGTGGGGTTGTGTTTTTTTTGTGTGTGTGTGGGGGGGGGGGGGGGGGGGGGAATGGGGGGCATGTACTTTTTGCAGCTAATCCAATTCTCACCACCCGGGGACGTTTTATGAGAATGCGAAGGATCCGCGCTGCTTTCAGGCCCGTCCTGTAGGAGGCAGATTGGAAGCGAGAGGTGTAGCGGCCGAGGCTGGGCTCCATTGTGAGCCGGAGCCTGGGAGACGAGCAGCAGTGCCAGAACAGACACTGATTGGGTTTGACATTGCGTCCAGGAGGCGAGAAGAGGCTTATCTTTTGCTCTTTTTTTTTTTTTAATTCCCCAAACTAAAAGAACTTCTTTTATTTATTTTTTTTTTTTGGAAGAAGTGCTCCTCCTCTGAATCCCCCTGCCTCTGTTGTGTTTCTCGCCCTCTGTCTTTCACTCCCCTCTTTACATTCCTACAACTACCTCGTTTTCAATTCCCAGATTAAGTCCGGGGCACTTCTGTTTCTTTTGTCTTCCTTCTTCATTGTCCCTCTCACACGGATTTGGACAATAAGTTTGATCCCCGAACGTCGACATCACAAAACTTTTATTTAGTTTTGTCTCTCATTCCCAGCCGAACATTGTAACTTCATCTTTCTTTCTTGTGAGATATGTTAAAACTAATCCTGCATCCTTGGATAAAGTGCATTTTCAAACATCCCTGTTCTCAAGCTTTTGTTCATGCTACTTTTTGGTCCTCAAATATTAATTGCTTTGATGGAATTCTTCCACCGTATTTCCAAATCCACAGAGTCCTGCTTGTCTTATCATCATTATTCTGGTGAAATATGCACCGGAGAGCAGTTTTCAGTCCTAAGACCTCCTGGTTCTTCGTGTCATGCTCTCCAGGACCTTAGGGAGAAAAGCAGGCCCACAGCATCACACAACCCACACCAAACTTAGAAGTGGATCCAGTGGGATTTTCCATATCGTCGTCCCAAAAAACGTAAATCCCAGACCCATCTGACCACACAAACAGTAGAGACAAGCGCCGCATGTTTACATTTGTGATGGTAGGACAGAAACATGTTTTTTTTTTTTTATTATTATTATTATTTAATTTACTTTCAAAAGACCAGTCATGGACGGCATGTAGACGATGTAATTGTTGAAAATCAGAGGATTATATCTACTTATATTCTTAATAATGGCTTGATGAGTCCACAGTTCCACTTGTTGCTGCTGTTTAACTCTCTATTATCTGTCCATCCATCTCTCTGCAAGGTGTCGATTGCTTCGACTGCAGACGTGGGCAAGAGTAGGTGAGTGGAAAACGTAGAAAAGCATTTTTTTATTTTCCTTCTGTTTCAGGATTATATACCTGAGGTTCGGTCAATCTTATTAAGCCCGCAGGAAACAATCAAATCTAAATTATTGAATAGAACCTAGCTTTCAAAACACAAGTTAATGTCCACTATCCAGTCTTCTCTTTACTAAGTGCTTTACTAATTTAGATAAATACGGCACATTCTTCCACAATGATGTTTGCGAAACAGAAAGGACAAATGTGGAAATGTGAAGACGATCAAGCGAACAGAACCGAGGAGGTCCTGTTCGTTTAGCTGTTTGTCGCTCTCAAAAAAGATTTCGCCTACACAGAACCTTTCCGTGGAAAAGAGGCCGGACTGGATATTTGTTTCACGCGGATCACCAAAGGAGAACAGGAAAAATCTCAATCCTCCTAATAGAGCCACTAATGATGGTCTCCATTAGCTTAATGTAAGCTTTTATCGCCTCGCCCTTAGATGACTGTAGCGTTTCATTAGACATGTCTGCCTCATATCTCACTTTACACCCAGAGGAAACTGTGAAGGGATTAATTTTTTTGATAGACCCCCTGCCTCTTCCTGCCTACCACCCCTCCTCCTCCTCCTCCTCCTCCTCATCCCTCCATCCTCTCCTCTCTTCGCCGCCACATCGAGTTTGGGGAGGGCGGGGGGTGGGGGGTGGGGGGACCCAGGAGGAATAAGTGTCTTTGTCGTCCTGCCGTTTTTTCGGAGTTGAGGAACAAGAGGAGTTTAATCCTCATTGTCCAGGAGACTGCAGAGGGTGAAGGGGGGGTCCTCCGGCTGTAAAATGATCCAACTGGCCTCGGCTAATCCCTTTCTAGCCCCCCGCCGCTCCCCCGCCTGACCCCCCTCCTGGCCTTAATTCACGCCCCACAGTAGCACACTGGAAGCACACTGATCTGTGCGTATAAAGCCAGTTTAGATCACTTTGCCTTAGAGGTGAGCGATTACTGCATTTTTTGGAGGGTTTTTTTTGGTATCAGTTTGATACCAAGTAAATACAACATGAGTATCACTGATACGACGTCGATGCATTTCATCCAAGTCTGATCTTCAGACTTCTGACGTTTACTTGTTTTTTTGTTTTGCGGGTTATGCTTAAAAGTGTTTTGTCAAAACTCGACACAAACGACATTGGTGTCTGCAAAATACGTCCATAACATTTTAACATGATGAACGGAAACAGTAGAAAAGAAAAGTACATCTTTGCCTGCATAAACAAAGTGCAAACAAATTATCCTTTGAGCGCAAATCAAAAAAAAAAAAACCTCCTTTGAGGTGGGAGTTAAGAAACTACGGCGTCAAAATGAAAGAGGGAATCTGAAAGTAAAGTATCGATCTCATCGATACCGATGTCAGCTTGGTTTCGATGTTTTCGATATTTCTTCCACCTCGACTTTGTCTCTCTTCTGCACGTGCGTCTAAGCTAGCGGCGTCGTTCTCAGTTATGCACGTTTGAACGGGGATTTACCTTTAATCACCTGCACCAAGCCCACCACTGGAGCTGTCTGATCGACTCAGCTCCTACACACACCTTACAACGCCGCGCGCGCAGATAAGTGTGAATTACAGTGTTGTGTCACACCTCAAAAAGCTTCGTTTGGACGGCTTTGACGTCTGCACACATGTGACAGGAAGCAAACAGCCTGGTGTCACCGTGTGCTCGATAAGGAGTCATGCAAAACGTGGGCTGAAAGCGCATGAAACCAAACAAGCAGACTGGGTTTTTTTTTTTTTTTCATTATTATTATTATTCCTCCCATTAACTGGGGGATTATTCGGAGATCAGACGGGACGGGGCCGGACATCTAGTTGACGTTAAGTCTTGAACAAGAATCTGCCGCAATCTTCTCCTTTCACTGTTCCCACCTTCTACACCCCTCTCTCCCTCCCTCCCTCCCTCCTCTCTTGCCTTCGACTTTCCAGCTCTCTCCCGTTCTGTCTTCATTTCTCCTCCGTTTCCCCTCCTCTCTTCTTCTGTCTCCGCGCTCCTCCCTGAGTGACAGTTCAATGCACAGCTCTCCCAGGCTTATCTAGCCCCAGCAGATGGTTGACTTGGATCACTGTTCGTACGCCACGATCTGGGCTGGCGATAAAGACTGCGGCGGAGGAAAATGTACGCTATCTGTCCCTCGCTGGCGCTTTCTTTCCTTTGACTTCTCCTCTCTTCGCCTCCTCCTGATTGTCTCTCCTGATTCAGCACTCTTCCCGCTCCGGCCTGTATAGACCTTTCCACGCCTCGGCCCCGGGCTCCCGCCTCAATATCACTCCTCACCTCGACACGTCCCTCCATCCCTGTGCATTGAATCTGGTGCTGGGTGATTGTCTCTGGTTCCCCGCTGGGCTGGCGCCTGTCTAAAGGGCCCTAGGATTCTCAACCACCGAGGGGGCGCCAGCCATGCCAGAGGGCCCTCCTCTCCTTCCCCTCTCCTCCGCTCTGATATCTCATCTCATCTGGTCCCTCGTCATCTCTGCGGGACAGATTAAAAGGTCAAGCCGTACCTCTTCCCCGTCTATGCGTCGCAGACGCATTTGAGAGGAAGAACAAACAGTCCTCAAGGTGAAGCAGCATTTCAGTTCTGTGATCGCCGCACTCGTGCAACTGATGTACACTTCACAGGCAGCCTCCGCTCGTTTTATGTACACTTCACTGGCTTGGATTGCTCACATGTAGGCTTCTTTTTTTTCCCCTTTCTTTCTTTCCTTCTTTCTTCCTCTTTCTGCAGGAGCCAGGGAACAAAGGAGAGAAGAAGCGTTTTAGCTGCCACTGGAAGATGAAGACGGGAGCTGGGAGTGATTCGAACAAGGGAACACCTTGCGTGGCGACGGGGAAGTGGAACAAAACGTTCCACGGATCCGATCTGTGATGTGGGAGGGAAGGGCGTGAAAGCCAGCTTGAGTCGGGACGGCTGCGATTGCGGCTCGTTCTGAGAAGTGAGAAGAAAGACTGTCGAAGTTTTGTCCTGCGATGAGAACGGCCGTGTCAGCGCGGATGCTCCTCTGCCTTTGGCTTGTGTGAAAGTGTTCGTGCGCCTTCAACTTCTCATACTTTGAAATGTTGCAACCACAACATTTCAAAGTCCCTGTTTTGTTTGGTTGTTAAGAGAGCTGAAACGGTCGCGATGAAACGATTATTGAAATAATCGGCAACTAATTTAGCAATCGACTAATCGCTACCTGGAGTATGCAGGCCCAAACTGGAGAACATACTTCGCAGTAGCTAAGCCAAACCTAACAATCCCACCAATGCACGGCCTAGTCAAAGTGATGATCTAAATCCAACTGAGACTTAAAAAGTGATGAGCATGGAGATTCCCCATCCAATCTGCAACGTAGCAGAAGTTCAATCTTTAGATGTCCTAAAAAAGAAAGTACCAGAGATTATTCAGTAAAAATACCGACTCAGGAGAGACTGATGTAAATTCATGCCACATTGTCCTGAATTTTATTTACAGTGAGCTGATACTTTATGTTACTCCATTGCATAAAATCCCAATAAAATACACACACGTCTGAGACAAAATGGGGGAAAGTTCAAGGATACTTTCATAGGCCATTGTATTTCTCCGATGCCCCAGATAATCCGCAGCCATCTTAATCTGAACTGTGGAACCTGGCAGCCACTCGGGAGCACCTGCATCCGTCCAGCCTGACCCGCTTTTGTTCCGGTGTGACCCCGCCCCCACAACTTTGTCCCTAATTAACCCAACAGAAACTAATTAAACACAGCTATGGCGGACCAGATGCCTGAGTGAGAGAAAGAAACCGGACAGGCGTCGCAGGCAGAGGAAGGAGGTGGAAACCCCAAAAACCTGAGAGGCAAGAACTAGATCAGAGTGTCAGTCCTGTGGCGCCTCAGTGACCTCATGCCCCTTCACTGGCTTTTTGTTTTCTCCGAGGTATTTTGGGTCCTCGCTCGCATGCAAACACGTCTGCCAAAACCCTGTAATCACAAGCACACCAGTCACATGATGCAACCGACACCCCGGAGATATTTGGAAAACGGTAGAGGCGGTATGGAAACGGCGGCGAAATAGAGACAGAAGCGGTGCATAATGAAAGCGGGGGGGTGGGAGGGCCGAAGCGGGAGGAGCAGGGTACAGTGGCGGGGGGTAGGAAGAGGCAAAGAACGGGCATGTGAGAAAGAAGATAGGCCTAAATAAATATAGGCTCAAAGCAGCCAAATGACTCTGGCAAGACACTTTCTGCTCTTAGTCCCAAGCAAGCGCAGCTCTCTAAGTGATAGAGAAAGTAATTAAGAGAAGCCTGCTCAAGTAGATAGGCCTGCAAAGAAGATTTGAAGGGGAACTGATTGTGCATGTCTGATTCCAGCTAGTTTTCAGCCCCCAGGCTTAGCCCGTTTACAGAGCCGCCGCTCTCGCGTTCTGTCGCTTCGCCTCTGTCTTTGTGGTAATTCTTTAGAAGCACTATCTTGCTTTTATTTTCTCAAAATATCCCATTGTAGATACGCAAGAACATGTCAGGAACGGTTGAGAAATATTTCAATCTAGACTGTTTTTTTGGGGGGGGTTTTGTCCGTTATTTGTAGACATGGGTGTGAGGTGAGGATGAAAAGTTCTCACAAGGTCTTTACCGAATTAAAGCAGACCAAAGCAAACCACCTCCGGGTACCTGGAACCACCCGAGGAAAAGTGGAGCAACATTGCCACCCAGGACAAACACAGCTATACTGCAAAACAAGGAGTAAAACCTGATGAATTGTGAAAATGAGGGGGATCTTCCTTGATGAATCCAACAACACCAAACGTCGCACTTTTCAGTTTCCGTGCCTTAGAAAAGCCACAGTTTATGCCCAAAGTGCAACGAGTGAAAGGCTGAAGGATAAATATTTGGTCATGCTTCAAGAAGCATTGCCCTGTAAGAGGAGTACCGGACATCAAGTTCACAAGATTTGTCAGAATTTTCTAATTTTTAAGAATTGAAATCATACATCATCTGTGGCATGGATTTGTATTCCAGAAGCTTTTGCTGCAAATGCAGCAGCCGTCTTTGCCCATTTAGTCTTTTTAAAGTCTTTTTGCTACATTCATCTTTCCACAGACGTCGCCGGACTTCTCTCTCCAGATAGAAATAAAAAGCATTTCCACCAGCATGATGCTCCCACTTCCATGTTCCAGCTTCAGTGCATCATACTGGATAATGTTTTCAGCAGGCCAAAAAGTTACTCTCTTCCTTATCTGCACTGTCCTCTGCATGAAGATACTACAAATAATAGTTCTGACATCTTTCGTTCAGTATTGGCTTTTTCTCTAAAAATGTAATATCTCAGATTCAAAAATACTTTACTTATCCCAGAAGCAAATTAAATAATAATAATAATAATGGTAGACCTCTCAGCTTTTATTAGGAGCATTTCCAGAGTTACTATTACGGTTCTTTTTGCTGATTCTCTAAATAATTCTCTCTTTGTCCTTGTTTATGTGTAAACAATTCTTAAATAAATCCATTTTTGTTCCACATGATAATGATGCTCTACTCCGTTCGTGTAAAAACCAAACAAACTGCATTAGTATTTTGTGGTAGAATACAAAAGAGGTCGAGAGGCATGACTGGCCTGCGTTTTTTGCTTTTGGCTTTGACAAAAAGCAGGGTTGTAAGCACTTCAGTTTCTCTCCTTTCCAAGGCTGTGGTTTCTGTCCTCCGCAAAATACTGGTGAAATCAGATATTTATTGTATATCTTTATTTTTTATTATTATTTTTTTTGTTGTTATTATTATAAATTTTTTTTTTTTTACCTTAATTTGTAAAGTTGTTGATTTAAAAGCCTTAATACTGTTTCAGATACAGCACACATTACGGTTAATTAAACTTTAAACGGAATCATTTGTGTCAAACAAATCTACTGGTTCCATCTGCTGGAGAAACTGGGATATTGCAGTAATGTGACTTACAGTGTCAACTTTTCGCCCTCTTGTGGTGAAGAGAGGGATAGCAGGAGCTGCGCCGATTTTTAATCCTCTGGAAATATATATATATATTTGAATTTTTATTCTTTAAGAGGGCCAAAAGTCATGAAACCATTTATTTTACTTATTTTAAAAGGTTTATGCATACAATTTTTTTAAAGTTAAAAGAGTTCAATTCTGATTAAGCTTAAAAATGAACAATATTGCATTGGAGAAACTTCTGTTCTATTTCTGTTCTATGAAGACACTGGTGTTTGAGTAAATATTGTTTTGTTTTTTTGTTTTTTTTATGACAAAATGTCTTGTTTGCACAAGTAAATGTATTCAAAAACAAGCTTAAATTGCGCTTCTCTTCAACAGTGTTAATGATAGTGGATCATATCAATCACTGAAAAATTTAGTTTTGTAGAAATTCAACGGAGTTTGTGTCCAAAAAGAGTTTGATTTTTTATCTATAGAAACACAGGGCAAAAAAGAAAATAACATTTAGATATCTCAAATCTTACATGTTGTGTTTAAAATATATGTCTTTTCTCCAGTCGAAAGAAGTGTTGTTTTAATTAAGTCATAAAAACTACAACACCCATATGTTACGCAACTGCCGTAAAACCACTTCTTCTGTTGCGATGGCGTTTGCGGCAGCAGGGAAATCGAGGGGAGAGCAGTGACAAACGTCGCCAACGGTCACGTTATCTCCTCAGAATCGCTCGGATTTCTTACAATATTCGGCTCGCTGGTTCAGATATTGGTTGTGTAATTATTCGCTTTGTGGATGAGATTGTGTTGGACGTTTCCGAAGCGCGTCTCTCCACTTTAATGCGGTGGGATGGCCACAGTGCCGCCTGGGCCTAGTAACGCACTGCCTACATCCCCGGTTGAAGTTGCTCCTTTCTCCGGGACAGGGAGAGCGGAGCCGGCGGTGGAAGCCGGAGAGGCGACCTACCGCGTGGAGGACAGCGTGTCCGCCGGCACGGGCAAGAAGTCGCAGCCGGCGAACGAGGTCAAAGGGTCGGCCAAGAAGAAGCATAAAAACATGCTAGCCCGGGCTAGCCCGGCGGCGCTCCACTTGAAAATGCAAGCCGGAGAGCAGCAGCAGCTAAACGGCTTGGCCAGCCCCTCGGAGGACCCTGACGAGCACCAGCGCGCGGGGGGCCGAGCCGACAATCTCAAACCGTCCGAGGACAACTGTGACAGCGAGACTGCGGCCGCCATGAACAGTACGGAGCACTGTCAGCACGAAGGCCACAACCCCTTCTCCAAAAACGGCAACCACTCTCCTGTGACTAACAGCAGCGTGAACGGGATGCCGGCTTTCACGAGGACCGAGGCGGCCCACGACGGCGAGGACCGGCGTGACCACGCGCAGCCCACAAGAGAAGCGGGCGTCAGCGACGGGCCCGGTGGGGAGGAGAGTCCGGCCGAGCCGCAGCTGCAGCCGCCGGCCGAGGAGCTGGCCCGGCTGGACCTGAGCGGCTCTCCCGGCAGGGCGGAGGGAGACAGCCACAGCATCCGCTACGTCCGCTACGAGTCCGAGCTCCAGATGCCGTGGATCATGAGACTAATCACCAAGGACTTGTCTGAGCCTTATTCGATTTACACCTACAGGTACTTCATCCATAACTGGCCGCAGCTCTGCTTCCTGGTGAGTACGACCCTGAAACCTTCCGCCGAGATGTTGTCCTCAACTCACAAATGCCTTGCAGTCCTGTGTTACTGAGCATTTATCACCTGTCAACGTTTATACAGCAACTTATCTGGTATCAAAGGGGTCATCAAGGTATGATAACTTTGACTAAAAATACCACAGTTTCCCTGTATACAAAATGTAATAGAATTCACGTGAAACAGCACAGCATTAAATATTTTAAATCCAATTTTTATTTTGTTCTTTTTTTAAGATAAACACATCGACCACCAGCATTTGATTCATTTATTTGTTTAGTTGAGTAAAGCTTATGTATAGTTTGGTGAAAAGAGTACCTCTTCCTATCTATATGGTTTGATGCATAAATGAGGAATGTAGTTATAGTTTGTTTGTCCTCTGATAGGATTACATATTATACAGTCAACATTATTAAAATGGGGCCTCAAAGTGTTGTAAAGGCCGTTGCGGAGGTGAATATTTGCTGTCTATTACATTCTAATTACGAGTAGCTCGTAATGTTTGCGTGTCAATATTTTTTTTGTCTCAAAACTGGAGCCAAAAACACACATAAAGAAAAAAAATCAGAGTATTTTTAAGATTGATGAGAACGCCTTTCCTCGTTGGTTATTGGTGTTTGAAAAAAAACAAATCCCACAGTCATAAAATGCGGTTCGAGAAAAATAAAAATCGGTAACGACCGATATCCACCAAGTGGAGATCGGTGCACCTCTACCTGGCAAATAAATGGCGTCTAGATTTAGTAGTGATTTTTGAAGTGCTTGATGTTGGTTGATAGCCTCCTGCTTTCCTGTTCTGCTGTTTGTGGAGTTAACACCTGGACAGCTGCCGATATTAGTCGGACTTTCTGATGGGACGCAGCTGCTCCAGTCATTTTCTGCGGGACAGTTTGAGTCTGCTGGTGGCTGTCGGGGTCCACCGAGGGGTCGGACCGGGCCGACCAGCCGCCGCTGGACAGACGTGCCGGAAGCCGCTTGCTGGCTGTGGTTTTAAAGCTACACTTCATTCAGATTGATGGGTGGTGCTCTTTTAGTTCCTCCACTACGATAGTAGAGTAATGTCTCCTCACAAATTTCTTGTTCATTTACACGAATGAAAACTTCCAATTTCAGTCGGCTAACTCACAATAAGGAAGCAGACATCTTTATTAGCAGCTGAACGTCCCGTATATGGTTCCTCAGAAGTACCGTCGGACTCTTAAGTTCTGAACGTCCCACCCCGAAAGGGTCAGAACCGCCACATGAGCTGCTAGAGGAGGCACGGTGATGAATTGAAAGTCAGAAGGCGTCTCGGCAGAGCCCGCGGATCTGACCGGACGGCTGATCCGCTGGCGTCCCGCCTCTGACCCCGGCTGACGCTCAGAGGAGCAGAGTGCTGACTTTGTCCCTCTGTTACAGGCCATGGTGGAGCAGGAGTGCGTCGGGGCCATCGTTTGTAAGCTGGATATGCATAAGAAGATGTTTCGTCGCGGCTACATCGCCATGCTGGCCGTGGACTCAAAACACAGAAGGAAAAGTATTGGTGAGTGGCTCAAAACACTAAAAAAAGAACATCTGGTAAACTTTAATCACTGTTTTTTTTTTTTTTATTGTTTGGTTGTTTTGCTTAACTGATCTTCCTTGTTGGCTCTCTCTCGTTTTGTCTAAAGGTACTAATTTGGTGAAAAAGGCCATCTATGCCATGGTGGAAGGGGACTGTGATGAGGTAACACTAGTCGATCTCTCTTTTAGTTTCGAGTCTAAATTTTAAACATGATTCTGCCACCACCGTGCTTCACTGTTGGGACGGCGTGCAGAGAGCATTCATTTACGCTGGTCTGTGCTTTCCCCGTACAAATGTGCGCAAATCTCTGCCGATATTCTGCTGATGAAAAAACGCAATTTGGCAATTGCGATGCTTCTATCAAGTGAAATATTCCATTAAAATCACGCATGAATAAGCTTGTTCACGCGATAAGTTATTAAGAATAATGGCAGTCAGTAGTCATTTGTGTGATGTGGGGAAAAAAAGTGTTTCCGGTGCATTTTTGCAAAATCCATAAATTTGGACTGGCAGAAATTTTCGATCAGGAAACACAAGTCTTTTCAAAATTGCCATGTTTCCATTAAGGAAAATTTATGTTCATAATTTCAATTTGCACAGATTGAAACTTCATCTGATCATTCTAAGAATGTGGTGCGAATATTCCAAAATGCTAAAAAGTCAACGCGGTACGGCGGTGCACGCCGTGCTGTACTTATGAAAATTCCACTTTTCTCTTCGAGAGCCTCCGCTCACTAAGCCGTCCTCTGTGTACCCCGCAGGTCGTCCTGGAGACGGAGATCACCAATAAGTCGGCCCTGAAGCTGTATGAGAACTTGGGTTTTGTCAGAGACAAGCGGCTGTTCAGATACTACCTGAACGGGGTGGACGCGCTGCGGCTCAAACTGTGGCTCCGCTAGAGGGGGTGTGGGGCGGCAGCTCACCTCTAACACTAGGAGCTCAACAGTCTGAGCTCTGCCCTTGGTCATTACACACACGCACACACACACACACACACACACACACACCCACACCCCATGTTGAAATGCGAGGAGTCGGCATCGACACAGACACACCTTCCTTTCCTCCTCGACGTCCGAACAACTATCGCTTAGGCGGAGAGAGACTGAAACGCCAAAAGACGTGTTTTATTTTTTACAAAGAGGGGCGGCCTCTTCTCCTCCTTTGCCCCCCAAACCATCCCCACTCCTCCCCTGCACTGTGACATGACAGGATCCACGAGGACAAGCGGCACCACACCAAATCATCCTGCAGAACACTGGACCAAACAGACCTGCAGGAAATGACACGCAGGGAAGCAGGAAGCGGCGACTGGGAGGAAAATATTTGTGAAGTTTTTTTTTTTTTTTTTTTTGTTTTTTTCTGTTTCGCTTTTTTTTTTTTTTTAAAGCTTTTGTTTGGTTGGGGAGGGTTAAAGATCTAGTCTGACTCATGTGTTTGTACTGCCACATGATCTTTTTTTGGGTGTGTGTGTGTGATTTTTGGTTGTATGTGCTGCTGTTGGTTTCACTGAGATTTAAGCGAACGTGTTCTGGGTGACTGCTTGGATGCGTAGCGTATGGTTCAGTTTGTTTCTGGTTCTGTCCACCGGGCGCGGCGCAGCGCCCCCCTTCTGCTGTCTCTCCCATCACCTGGAGCAGAGCCTGTAAACACATGTGCTTGTTTTAACGTGAGAGAAAAAACAGAGCTCCTTTTTTTTTTTTTTTTAATTTTCTTTTATTTCATTTGTTTGGTCTGGAGCAGTTGTTCAATCCACAATCACCTCAAACTTTTTGCCCAACTGCTTGTTTTTTTTTTTTTTGCTTTTTTGTCACTTTTGATGTCTTTCACGATATCCAACCCTTTCAGGGTTATCTTAGGGAGTTTAATTTTCTGGGTTGTTTTTTTTTTTTCTTCTCTCTCTCTCTCTCTCTCTTCAGTACACTGCCAGCCTCTGCAAAATGCCCCCAAAAGAGACTCGTTGCCAAGGATGGTGTGGTCATACGTGTCCAAGCTGTCTCTGTTTACTAATTGACATGAGCAGTCCCATTCTCAAGTGCCACTCTATCCATTAGGACCGACTGGAGTTGTTCCCTATGCTGGATTCCTGTTTGAGTATGCTGTGTGTATTTAAACTGTTGATAAAAAGAAGAAAAATAGACAAGTATTCTTAGCAGGTAACATTCTTATTCCTTTTGTTTAAGCTCAGTTTGTTCAGGATTTGTCCACAGTACGCGTCAAAAAGCAGCTGGGTCCACAATACTCACCCGACAGAGAGGAATACCGCTCCAGCTGCTTTGGGGTCAAACACAAAAAGTCAAACGAACAAGGTCAGATGCACTTCTTTTAAAATTGCCGCAGCGCGTACGACTAAAGGAGAGCGCGTGTTCTGCGGCTTTAACAGCAGCGTGGGTCGGATCTGTTCAGATTTTCCACGCGCGGCCGAGTCGGCTCGCAGCGCGCGCTTCGCCTCGACTTCCGCGGTTTCGTCGACAGTATTCAAAGTGGAAATGTTTTACCTGTCATTAACTCGTAGGCATGGGCCGGTTTCACGTTTTTCAAGCGACACGGCGCGGAATTAAACCACCCATCAACGTTTTCCTAATTTAGACGCTACGCCAAGAGTCCGTCAGCGCTGTCGCCTCTCTTGCTCTTTCTGCTGTCGAAAGCCGGCAACATTTTACAAGAAAGGCAAATTTGTCTCCTTGGAAATATTTCTTACCACAAAGAAAGCACTGGTTGGGAAGGTAGAAATGCGCCACCCGTATCTAGTTAAGTTAATGGTGTTTTAAAGCCACAGTTTGCTAGCTCCTAGCTATCATAAAACCCAGCAGAATTGGCCGTTTATTAGCTTTGTCAGGCAGTTTTAATCACATTAAATCAGCGATAGAGTTGTACAACAGTTTTCTTTTTTCATTTCAACTACAGTAAACTCTTAAATTATTTTGCTAAACATTCGAGTCAGACGTTGTTTTTCTGAACACTTTAAATGGAGAGAGTTGCTGTCTGTCGATAGCAGCCCAGTGATTTGCAAACCCCGCTGGTTTTCGGAGTTAAGCTGGGAAGCTCCAACTTCCCACGATATTTGAAGGCACCACCTAATGCCGTCTTGTTGCACTTGTGTTACAGAACAGCCAAAGTAAATATACCCAGTGCACCAGGAGCACTTGGAAACTACTACTAAATTTAGTAGATGTTTATTTTAAAATGCTCGGCTAATTCTGTTTATTCAAGCGTAAGATGATGCAAACGTCATTATGAGTAATAACTTTGCAACTTTTAGCAGGTGTAGGGTCAAAGGTAATCAGAACATGTACATTTTGGTTTTAAATTGGCTCATTAATACAGAGAGAAGTGTTTATCAAACGGGACTCGGCCCGGCCCATGCTTACCAGCAGAACACGTATGTGATCACTTGAAGCCGTCATGGCCGAAAGCCTCTTTCAGATTTACACTACATGCATTTGTTGGCGTTTCAGGTTTGTTGTCGATGAGCCTAAGAACAGAGCTGCCTGACTCAGACAAACCTGTCTGAGTTTGTGTCTGTGTGTATTTGAAGCCACTGATCGGATTACCTATTTTTCTTTATTCAGATTTGTATAACGGTGTTTTTTTTGTTTTTGTTTTTTTATCGTGTGGGGTTGGGGCTGAGTTATTTGACTAGATTTTTTTTTTTTTTTTTAATTTCTGTGCTATTTAACCCATTCAGAGGTGCAGTGAGAATGATGAGCAAACAAAAAAAAAAAACCTCGACCCCCAGAAGCAAAGTGCTCCTGCCTGTCTGACAGCCTTCAGTTTTCCTGGTGACCCTCTCTAGAGCTCCAAGTTCATTCTGAAGGTTGACCTTTCCTCAGCCTTTCCCACCGGTTGGTGTTTTGTGGCGAGTATTGGTCACTTCCTGGAATTTCAAGGGCATTACAGCCTCCATTCAGGCCATGATCACAGACTGAAGGGCTTTGTCATCATCAGTTCATAGCCACCGACTGGCGTTGCATTCGTTTCATAAAGCGTCAGCCGGACGAAGTAAGGCATCCGGCTGACGCTCAACAGTTCTGACTATAAATTCCCAGCTAAAAGAGAAAAAAATAAAAAAACCACACCTCACATTATTGTTGGCATCACCACACAGAGGTTCCTGCGAGTCTTTCAGAGACGGACGCGCCACCTCCAACGAGAGACCCACGCGGCAGGAAGAAAGGGGGAGAGGAAGTCGTTTATTTTTGCATGTCTGTTCCCCTCACACACACACACACGCTGCTCCTCTCCCCCTCATCTCCCCTCTCTCCTTCATTTTCGATCTGGAAATGTCCAATAGCTTTTATTTAATGTGGAAAAAGAACACAGAAATAAATTATTTGATTTCTTTTTTTAATGCTGTAAAACTGAATTGTCTTGTCTGATGTCTGACATGACACACACACACGCTTATCCACACACTCTGGGCTATTTCAGTCTTTAAATGAGTCATAATTTGGGTCATTTTTAAATTGCATTTGAGCTTCATCAATAATTTTATTTTTTAATACAAGTACACAAGTTTTTATTTACGACAGAGTTATGCAAGTGCAAGTCTATACATACTACCCTGGTAATATTTGGATTATTTATTAAGTTCCCACCAACAATAGTTTGGTTATTTCATGTCTCATGAGAAGTAGCAAAGCTTACCTATCAAATATTTAGTAGCGTTGAGTTGAGAACTGCAGGGGAATCACTCAATGAGCTTCTGAAACCAGTCCGAACTTATGTTTGGAGCAAACAACTGCGTGAAAGTCGGTGCAGAAGTCGAACGTTTGGAAGGAATCGAGTTGCTTTGTTTCTTTTTAAAGCCTTACGAACACACGGCCATGCATGGAGGTGGTAGCATCATGCTGAGGGTGTGTGTTCCTGCTACTAATATTGGAACCTGTACATAATTGGCTCTTTACGTTAAAACAAAACAATGATTTCAAACACACGCAGAACTCATTAGATATGACATGAAGTCATAAACGCTCTGGGGGTGAGGGGGATTTGGTGGCAATGCATCAATAAAGGCCCGTCTCCGTGACTGGAACAGATTTTATTTTTTATTGATACAGCACAATAAAATCCTATTTGCTTTGAACGTCACATCTAAAACATTTCTTAAAAAGGCGGCAACAAATTACAGAATCGAATGTTTTTTTTTTTTTGGGATTAAAAATCGTTGTGGTCGATAAACAAACAAAAAAAGACATCTACAAGAAATGTTTATATTTACAGACCGCAAACATTTTACATTGCGCTCACATTAAAACAGAAATGTATAAACAAGCAGGAACCAGATCACACTGATGAAAGGTTTTAACTAGACCTTATTGGTTATTGCTCATAATCATCCCACATCTTTGATCCCAGCTCACAATTCTGCTTTTTAAAAGCAGGTGAAGCAAAAAAAACAAAAACAAAAACTGAATCTACAGAGATTTGGAAAGATCCAATCTTTTATTTTCACTCTCTCTCGGTGCGCCGCGCAGGTCAAAGATGAGAAAATAGTCCAGCAAAGATGAGTTCACATACGAGTTATTTTGTACATCAGAGTGTATTTTATGCTATATGTTGTAAATAGGATGGCGATGTTCGGTATGTGCTTTGTTCTGGCAACTTCTGTCGAAAGAATTTGATATAAATTTCCTTTGAAATATCATTTTAAACTGGACATCTTTTCTTTAAAATAGATCACATCACTACAATACACAACAGATGTCATCACTGGAAATGACAGAAATTAAATTCCGATTACAATAACTAAATCTTTAACTAAATCTCCTTGACATGAATAAAAAGCAGCAGAGAACGCCTAAGGCTTTTGTTTGTTTTTTTGTTTTTTGTAGGTCCAATATTTTGTTTCTGTAAATAATAATGTAACAATAAGCTCATTTCATAAGGAGGTGAAATTAGCTTTTTTGCCTCTTGAAAGAGTTAAAAACAACAGTGTCGAAACTGGTTCAGTTTAAAGCTTTTTACAGCCACCTTACGCACGTCAGGCCGTCACCACCGACCAAAAGTTTGATCCTCATAAAGCAGCAAATACTGGTTTTTACAGAGCAGTGCGGTTTCTTGCAAAAATATTCACTCCCATTGATCTTTTCCACATTTCAAAGGTCATTGTGTTCTACTGGGCCGATAGAGCGACACACAGCAGTCGATAATCATTACAGTGATTATAGTGGGCTAAACACAGATGTGCACACTTTTCTTTCTTTGTTTTTATTTTTTTGTTAAAAAAAAAAGTACACAATTCAAATCTGCGGTGACGTTTGCAGCTGAAACATGACAAAGTGTGAAAAAGTACATGAATGAATACTTTTGCAAGGCTCTGCGTGTGTAAACGTTAGTGTGGATATGATCCCGACACCAAATTGATCTTGATAAGGGTTTCATATGTTGGGAAATAGCTTTCCAGAGTTTATTATTATTATTATTATTATTATTATTTTTACAACGGCCCAATTGAATGTGACACCATTCTAAAAGTGTCCAGTTGAGCTATTTACACTCAGCTTATGTTCTCACTTCTTTCATTGACACGCACGTAAAACCAAACTCGCCATAAACGATGAAAACCGATTAAAGTAGCTCCTCTCATAAATCCCAAAACGATAGGATTAAAGCAGCAGTAAAAAAAAAAAAAATATATATATATATATATATATATCAGGTTTTTTTTTCCACGACTGCTTCGGTTCTCAACTGCTAAACATCCGAGGCTTTTGGAGGCCTCCTGATGTTTCCAGCGTCCAAAGCCCCACGGGTCACTGCCGAGGCCTTCCTCGCGTGATCTCTGCTTCGGCGTCTCAAGGCTCCGACGCCAGCGCACTCCTCGCACCGGGCTTATCTCTGCAAACTGGATGGCCTCCGTTCCTCTCAGCCAGGCAAACAAAAGTTCTCAAAAAGCTTTTATCGGGACAAACGGGAGAGTGTTTGCTCGTCGCTGCTGAGCAGATGCTTTGGACACGAGACTGTTTGCGTAAACCCTGTCAGAGAAAACGCTGTCGCAAGTGAAAAAAGTCTGGAGGTAAACATTTCTGCACTGTGTGCAGAAATGCTTAGATCGGGGGTTTTCTCCGAGAAAACAATAAATAGGAACATGCAGAAGTTATAAAAAAAAAATAAGTTGAACACTGAGGGAAAGTCGTAAATGATTCTGAACTAAGTATGCAAAAACGGATGTTTTCAAAGTCTCCCTTTTTGCCGTTTCTTTGTCGTTTATTTATAGCTGACGGAAATATTCTATGAATAGTTCTTAATGCTAATAAATGATGAGTCTGAATAACTTTGGGCTGGACTGTGAAAGACTGTTGGGTTTATTCTCCAAGCCTACAATCATGATGGAAAGAAGGTCAGCTCTCTTTCACAACCAGGACTTTATCTGCGACGTCAGAAATGATCCGGTCAAAACGATCTACAGTGTTTGCAACCCCCACTGAAATGTACTTTTTTCTTTTTTTTTTCTTCTTAAGAAAATAGATGTGTTTTATAATAAGCAAACCCAAAATGAGTAATCCTTTTTAGTAATGGATGCGTATTTTTAAAACTTTCAACCCCTACGATCGCATTGTTTAAATTGTGTTTCCGGGTATTTTACTGGACAGTTACTTAGAAAGACAAGCGTTCATACGTAAGGTAAGATATATTATTTTTATGTCCCTGGCGTGGTTGTCCTCAGAGTGCTAATGTGGTTAGCAGCTAGCTCAGTGCCAAAGTCATGGACAGAAAACATAATGTTTATTCAGAGGGACTTTCATGCTGAAAATGAATAAATAAATAAAAATTAAATAAGTTAAATATGACCCACCCAGACAAACAGTCACAGTGAGCAATCGATGACCTACAACGACTCAACATTGACGTGTAAAACCAGCATGAATTTGGGTTTGCAGAAGCTAAATATAAATTATTTCCCGGCAGATCCAGTCAAAGTTTGCTGAAATAGTGAATAGTTTGGTGGAATCGCCCTTTAGCCATTTCGTAATAGGTCATGTGAAGGCGTGATACGGTGACTCTGTTTTAGCCTCGTCTTTGCTTCAAAAACCTGGGACAGAGTGGAAAACTGCTGTACGTTTCTGTACACTTAAATACCAAGAACTGAAAGTTTGCGCACCTTCTTTCTACAATGATTGTATGTAACGTGAGGATCTTTCACACACACACACACACACACACACACACACTCTGTTTACTTTGCAAACAGTGTGTGCCCTTCTTCTTCTACTTCTCCTCCTTCTTCTTCTTCTGTGTGTGTCAGATGAGCCGTGCCCAAGCAGACGAGACTGATGGGGTTAATGCTGACAGAGACATTTTCCAGAGCGCTCCTGCTGGAGAGCATCCGCTGATGATCGCTCACAAAAACAAGCCTGAATGCTCTCAGAATTCATCCTCGGAGCTGTCAGCCAGCAGCATGGCCTGGTCCTGACAGCTGGTGCCAGGCTCCCGGGGTTGCTGGGCAGGAAGACGCAAACAAGTGTTAGAAAAGTAGGAGCCGTTCAGGCAAAGACGAGAAATGGCTGGAACACCGACCTCCGGCTGCCTGGCCTTCCTCCTCTGGTGTTTGAAGCTGTTCCGTCTCTTGCGGTGGAGCATCCGGATGCTGTAGAGAGCGCCGACGATCAACAGGGCCCCGGTGATGCCGATGCCCACGGGGGCCAACATCCCGGACACGTACCCGGCCTGGAGAAGAATAAACACTTAAATGCTTGCCCTTTCTTCAGAGCAAAATAACGTTCGGTCAGATTGAAAGGAGAGCTTGTGAACTTCAATTTCCAAGCACAAGGGTGTCAAATCAAAAATCGGAATGTTCTTAAAGGGCCGGTCGTGCCACAATGTATTGATAAAACCATTAAACTGTTAAAAATATTAATAAATAGCTGTTTGTTTCAGCTTTGAATAAGTGTTCATTCAAATTAAATAATACCAAACATCTTTTCACACTGATCAATAGTTCTTTTTTTTTTTTTCATGGCTTTGTCGTGGGCCAGTCCCATTCACCAAACAGCACCACTCTTCCAATTTGGATGAACAAAGAAGTTAACAGACTAATATTTTCATGCGTTATGGCAGGGGCAATTTCAAATTAGGTGGTTTTGTTAAATGTTCTCATGCAATTTAATCTTTAATTTTTATACTTTGAACTGTACTGACTTAAATAACTGGTTGTCAGGTGACATATGAAGACAGAAGGGGGCAGTCTTACCTTTTCTCTTATCAGCTCTGCCCAGCTGCGCACTACAATAAAAAAAATAAAAATAAAAAAAAGAAGAAGAAGAAGCAAGAAGATGACGCTTACAAGATTATCACATCCAGGGGCTATTTATTTATTTATTTATTTTAGTTTTGAAAAGGTGTTATTGTCTGCTCGTACTCAGGCCTTGGTTGCGCTGGACCCAGACCGGCGGCGGAGGGATCAGGCTGTACGGCGGCTGCGTGGAGGACGTTTCTGGCGCCTCTGTCAGGTCTTCTTCACTGTCTTCTTCCACCGATTCCTCAGAGTTCTCGTCGTCTTCATCTTCATCCAGCTCCTCTGAAGAGAAAAACACAACAACAACTGTAAGAATTTGGTCAATAAAAAAAAAAAGAAAAGAATCATTTTAGAAGTGAAGGTGTCTTACCCTCCGACTCCATCTCCTCTATTCCGGTTCTGGATTTGTGCAGGAGCCGGTGGCTCGCAATGGTTGTTATTGTGTCGTGGCGGGATGTTCCTGGTTCAGAGTTTGTCGTCCTCACAGTTCCTGTATCAAAAATAGGCCGCGTAGACTTTGCTTTATGTTTGTGTTTTATGTCAGCTGCTCTTTTTCTGAATATCCAGGAAAATTTCACAAGAACTGCAATTTGCAGTTGATAAATAGCAGCAGTGGCGGATCTAGAAATGTTTACATGGGGGCTGGCGAGCGAAGGGAACGGCACGAGCTGCTCCTCGGTGAAGTAGGTGGGGGAAAAAAATCCTTATGTATGAAAGTAGAGACAACAAAATGCCCAAAACACAAGGAAAACTATTTATTGTACCACTAATACTTGAAAGCTTTAGGTCCAAATGCTCTTTTCCTTTAGTTATTTCATGATTATTTGTTCTCTATTTTCAAATTGTAGCCTAAAATACCAGAATTTGCACGTCTTCCTACTTTGCCATTCCAATGACATCATTTCTACGTATTAAATTAGGTTTTGTGATTGAACAAAACCTAAACCTAATCTTCCTAACATTTACTTTTTGACTCAAGTCAAAAAGTAAATGTCAACCCCCCACTTGATGACTTTGTGTTTTTGTTTTTGTTATGATGTAAAACACTTTGAATCTTTCATTTGAAGGCTACAGGAGGCTTCTGGACAACAAAAAAAAGAGTTTTGATTTTTAAGAGTAATTTTTAAAGTCATAAAATTTGTTAGTTGGTGGTGGTGGGGGCTGGGAGGTGGCGAGGCTTTGCCCCCATGGCCTCCCTGTGGATACGCCCCTGGTTGACAGATACTACAAGCACATTCTTTCAGTGAAATGACGTCCTAGTGTTTAGTACGTAAAGTTATTAGTTTTGTCGACCTTCAGATTCATTTATCCCTCCTCACCTGTCGCTGGATGCTCTTCCTCCTGCTCGGTCTGGACCTGCCGCTGTGAGGCAACAGTACCGGCGCCGACCGGCTCCAGCAGCTCCGAGCCAGATGCCTGCCAAGGTGAAGTCCACTCGGATAGAAGAGCCGGCGGCTCCCTGGAGGGGCCGTCGGCGTCAGAGTTCACCAGCTGGTCCGGGTCCGCCTCTGACGTGGGCGGCAGCCTGGTTGCCATGGCGCCGGGCGACCCGGCCGGTGCCTGGGAGACCGCCGCCACCGCTGCTGCTGCTCCGGCCGGTCCCTCCTCTGTGGCGTCTTCGAAAGGCTCGAAGATCAGAGGCAGGGCCTCTGAAGACATGGTGGCCTCTGTGGCCTCATCCTGAGAGAGCGGGACCGCCGTGTCTGCTGGAGTTTGAGGCAACACAAGAGCAGAAATACAAGGCGTTGCAGAAATATTCACACCGCTTGGACTTTATGTATATCTTGACCCCTTACAGCTCAAAACGTTTAAAGAATTTTATTTGGCACCACCAACAAACTGCAGCCCATGAGATGTAAAACAAATAATACTTAACTGCGCTCTTACTGAGTATAAGTGATCATGCTGGATTTAACTCTAGGGGGGAAAGAAAATAAATGAAGTAGCAATGTCTGTTGAGCAAAAGAACATCTGATGGCTGAAATAAAATATGTATGCTTCCTATTTGAAGAGAAAAAATGAAGCGCATGGTTCAGCAGAAGCATGTGTAGTATTTATGACCGGGTGAAGCTGCTTGGAAAAGCTTTCAAAACACTTTCCACAAGTTATGATACTCCATCATACACAATAAAGTACAAATTTTAAAATGCTATTTGAGACAAAAAATAGAGAGCTTATTCCATAAGGAATAAGTGATTTCTTGATATATATAGTATCAAGAAATCACTAATAGTACCTGTCACCCAACGGGAAGTAGACTGCATGTCTTCCTACTTTGCCATTCCAATGACAAAGTACAGAAATTAAAACCAAACTCACTAAAGCCTATATATTTGTAAATATCTTATTAGTCTGGTTTTAAACTTTTGACTTTTTCTTAAAAAAAAACAAAACAAAAAAAAAAAACATGTTTTTATCAAAGTGAGATACAGACCCTTTATTCTCATAAAAACTCCAAAATACAGCCAAATTAAAATAGAAGAAGAAAAAACCCAATCAATTCTTATCAATGGTACAAAGAGAAGGGGGATCACTTCTTGTTGATGTGGGTGGCATTTCTCTCCCCCCCCTTAATGAATCAAATCCACATGATAATAACAACAACCTGCCTGACTGGAGTAAGAAACCCTTCAATCAACCCTCTCCTGGCTGGTGTGTTGTTCTTCTCTTTTCCCTTTTCTCTCTTTTTTTTTTGTGTCCTAACTTGAGTCAGGAATAGAAAGTAATTAGACTGCCATGAGTCCCAGCTGGGGTTCAAAGTGGAGCGTGGAAAAGCAGCCGCTTTTCTTTCCCAACCATCAAAGCCAAACTCTGCCTCTACACACACAATATAAAGATCTCTATCTATATCGATATAGATATATATCGATATAGACATAGATATAGATATAGATATAGATTTTTTTGAAGCCTTACCTCCTGCTGGTCTCGCCGCCTCTGTCCACAGGCTCTCCAGGTCGTCGTCTCTGGGCATCATGTTCAGCGGTCCGATTTCAGGCAGAAGGAGATCTGGAGGCGAGGGTCTCGTTGCTCCGTCGTGGCCCCACGCCGACGGGCGCGTGGCGGTCAGAGGAGTGACCAGCGACAACGGAGGGACGGGACTGATTGAGGCCGGTTTGGGGGACCAGAGGGGAGCGCTTGGGGAAGCCTGCGAGGTCGCCTCGGCGTGTCCATCCTGTCCAGAGTCAAAGGCGGGCGCCTTGGTCGCATCTGTTCCGCCCTGTTTGCGCTCTTGGCTGGAGGAGGAGTCCGTCCGCGGCGCAATGGAGGCCCGGGAACTACCTGACGTCCGCGCGTGGGTGTTCATGCCGGCGTCCACCTGTTGTCTCCCACCTGTTGGACCCCCGGGCATTACAAGACCTCCATCTCCGCCCTCAGGTTCGCTCTCGGTCTCCTTTCGACCAGCCTCGCTCAACCCAAATCTTCCACGAGCGCTGACCCCGTTTCTCGCCTGCGTCACTGGACCGATCCCCTCCGGGCCTCCATGTGGGCCAGTCCCTCCTCCCGCGCCCACATCCAGCATGAAGCTGGTAACGCGCTCTTTCTCCAAGGGGGCAGGCTCCGTGGCGCAGAGCTCTTCGCAGGAGCCGTCCTGCGACCGGCTTTGGCCGGGGACGTACGTGGGGGCCCCGCAGGCGCGGAGCCAGGGCTCTGCCAGGAGCAGCGCCTGGAGAATGGAGGACATCATCATCATCATCATCATCATCATCATCTTCTCTGTGTCTTCTCAGCGCCTGTTGACAGACAGCAGCGAATTAATAAATGCCAGCAGGCTTGAAGAGAGGTGGGAGGGACGGCTGTCTGTCTGCTGGTGGCTTGTGGGGTCAGTGCGCAGACATGTGGCTCCGGCACAAACCAGGGATGACGAGGCAGATGTTAGGGAGTCAGAATAAAACTTCACTTGAAGGCTCTTTAGTAAGAAGAATTTTTAAAAAGCTGCTTTGAATTGCTTTAGGCCCTGAAACAGTCTCATGTTGTTTTACGCACATCCAACCAGTGGGGATGTAAACAACCTGTCGCCTTGTGGTGACACAACATGCAGTTTTACCACAAGACTGCAACGGTAAATGTCGGTGTCACGTCATCACAACAATGCTTAAACAGCACAAGACTTACAGTCAGACTAATTAGCTTCTTCTTCTTTTCTTTTTTTTTTTTAAGCTTGTTTTAGTTCTCAGAAGTTGTGGTTAGTTAGAAAATTGTGAATATTTTTTGCGCGATGAGGAAGAAATCTCAATTTTGATTTTTCTTTTTATTTGTGTGTGTGTGTGTGTGCGTGTGCGTGTGCGTGTGTGTGTGTGTGTGTGTGTGTGTGTGTGTGTGTGTGTGTGTGTGTGTGTGAGGTTGCAGATTCATGGCTTCGCCCAGGTAGTGGAGATGGGTGTGAGTGAGTGAACGAGGTGAAAATAGAGGAAAATAGGAAGGAGGAAGAGGAGGAAGAAGAAGAGGGAAAGTGGGAAACAGATGGAGAAAACGTGAGGAAATCTGACACAGCAGTCCTCAGCCCCGCTTCCCTTCTGCTATAAATAGCTCCAGGTTTTCTCTCCTGTATGGATCCACTGGAGATGCTTCAATGCAGATCGTTGCAATAAATAAATATATATATATAGAAAACACACCCGATACCAAATGCGAAAGCTAATCCCAATTTGTGCAATATTGCTTTTCTTTTCTTTTTTTTTCTTTTTTTGCTGTCTCAGGCAAGAGGAACACATATCTCACCCCCATCCGATGCAGCAGCATAAGATCAACGCTTCGATCAGACCCACTCTCCACGCCATCGCAATCGACTTCGATCAATATATTCGATCAGCGCGCGCGTGCTCGTGCAGACCACCTCCCAGACCACCTGACAACATGACCACGCCAACGTCTGGACTGTAAACAAAATCACCACCCCTTCCTCTTTCTGCCCCCCGCCGCCCCCACTGCGGTACTGAGACCCATTTCTCCAGCGTGTCGGCTCCGAATCAGCTGCCCTCGACACCACAAGCTGCATGCGAGGGGCTCCGAATCAAAACCCAGAATACCTCTCAGAGCTCATGGCGGGTCTTGATGCGCGTGGAGGTCTCTCTCTCGCGGTGTGTAGGAGAATGCCAGAGTGACGCTGCGTCACCGAACAGCGGCTGGATTCAGGAGGGAGCAGACCGTCTCTGTCCGTCCGCCGCTGAACGCTGTCGACCCTAATTCTTAATTCTCCCTTATTCCGCGGTCATTCTTCGACAGGCGGGCCGTGGTGCTGAACGGGCAGCTCCTCCGCCTCAGAGCGCAGGTGGTGGCGGCGGCATCATGCTGTGGGGCGGGGGAGTCGACCTGTCAACAGGGGCAGAGATATGGAGATGTGGAGAAAGATGGAAGGAAGATTAACTTGGGGACATGTAAAACACTTGAGAGTGGGGCAGCCAAACACCCAATCACCCAATCAGAGCAAGAAACACACACACACACACACACACACACACGCACACACGCAGGCAGGCACGCACGCACGCACACACACACACACACACACACACGCACACACACACAAAGGTTTAGATATGCACGTGTGTTTATGTGATTATTTCTACGTGATAATAAAACATAGAAGTTTGTGGTAGTAAAAAACGTGTAAAAAAAACAAAAAACAAAACAAAAACTGACAAACAGTTTACAACATTGGCATTATTTTATGCACATGCCATCAATTTCCTCAGATATTTGAATTAATGTCTAAAGTTCAATATTAGGGGCTCAGATAAAATGAAGTTTTATTTATGCATTGTTAATAACTTGCTTTGGCAGCTGTTAAATGGGAATAATAGTTGTGTTTGAGTCTGAGGAAATGAGGTCAGCTGTAACCAGGACGCCAAACAGGTGACGTAGCAAAATAAGTCAACCTATTTGAAGGTGTGGAGCTTTTTATTTTCTACTGATCCCGGGATTTGCATCTTAATTGCATCTCCAAACCAGTTTTCGTGGAGAGACCAGGAAAGAGGAATCAATAGTATTTTCCCCGTCTTTTGACAGACTGTAGAAGAGGAACGTTGCCAAGACGACAGATGCGTTTCAGTGCTTCGTGGAAACTAGAGATGTATCATGCAGGATTTGCATTTTAAGTTTAAATCTGTGATGTATTCTCTTGTTTTTGGATGACACGTTATAAAGTGAACAACACTATTATAAAGTGACATAAATTCTTCCCAGGCTCGAGCATGTTAATGAGTTTCTGTTTCTCCCCATTGCGCTTTTCCCCTGCAGGCCCTCCGGTCTGTGAAGAGGCAGCGCAGGCTAGGAGGAAGACAACAAGCTTTTTTTATTATGAGACGCAAATCCGTGACTGTTAGCGTCAATAGCTAAAAATCATTTTCTGAATCAAAACAGTAAAATGCCATTATTTGATGGGTTGGGAAGCGGAGGAGAGAAGACTGCCATTGTGATTGATTTAGGAGCAGCATACACAAAGTGAGTACGCGTTGTTAGCTACCCGCTGCCAGGTTAGCATGCTAACGTGTAGCTTTATTTCGCCCATATTGTTGACTCTCTCGTTATTACGATGTATCAAAGATAAGAGGAATTTAAATGTTTGTGGCCAGCAATGGAATTGGGCCATATATATTCAGGTTTTATGGTAGGTAGTGAGTCATTCTCATATGCTAAGCCTATTAGCTAATGCTAAAGTAGCTGTAGCTGACACTTTTAGCTACACTTAGGCGGAATTATCAGTAAGCAGAAAACAGAACCCTTCAAAATGCCATCTGTTTGGTTTAACGAATCTGGCATGTTGGTCGAAACGCTTTAATTATCTATGTTTTACAAGCTCCGTGATGTACTGGCAGTTTTTCCCCAGTTAGCCACAGCTAACACAGCTCCCCAAAAATGTAATTCACATATTTTATTTAACAGAGAAACTGACTTGAAGTCACATGCAGATCAAGTGGGCTGCTCTCTTCTTTTATACAATGATTCCCTTTGTGAGTCCAACAACATAGGACACAGAGACCGAGTGTTAATTTGATGGAAGCAGATAGTTTAGAATTAGAATTGTTCTTGGTATTTTTTTTAATTGATTTGGGTAATGTTCAACTCCCATTTCAATATGTATTTTTTTTCCTACTGGCTGCACTCAGTACTTAAAAAATTGTGGAAAAAGATTACTTCATTTTTAAAACATAATAATAGTGGAACAGGTTAAGGCAGCGAGCAAATCTTTCTGAATTTTTGTCGTGTGACATTATTGCACTGCAAGAAAATGTATTTTAAGATTCTTCTTTGCAATGAGTGGCAGAAGATTTGTGCCACGCACCCATATTGAAATCAAAAGAAGGCTTAGTTGTAAATCTTACAAGATGTGTCATATTTATGCACATACGTACCAGCTTTGTTGAAATAAAAAATATGATGTTGTTTTTTTTTTTTTTTTTTTTTGCAGATGCGGCTTTGCAGGGGAAACGGGGCCCAGGTTCATAATTCCGAGCGAGATTCGGAAACCGGGACAACAGCAGGTAACTCTCGTGATTTACTGTAACTGGTCAGTGTGTGGGTTAGCAACACGTGTGTCCTAATGGTATGTGCTGTCTCATGCAGGCCACCAAAGTGGTCCAGTGCAACATCAACACAGAAGAGCTTTATGCCATCCTCAAAGAGTTTATCCACATATTGTACTTCAGGTGACGAGCTTTTCCCGCAACGAGTGTGCTTATTTCAAAACTGTTGTGCTGCTACATAAACCGAACACCATAGATGATTCCCAGCAGTGAGGAGGCATTGTAACTGAGTTATGCAGCCTCATCAACTTAGAATCTATCCCTCATCAGGCACCTGTTGGTGAACCCTCGCGACCGAAGAGTGGTGATCATCGAGTCCATCCTCTGCCCATCCCACTTCAGGGAGACGCTCACCAAGGTCTTCTTCAAACAGTTTGAGGTACCACAAGATGCAACCGTTGTTGTGACAGATGCTTGGTGTAACAGTTACGATTGTAAATGCGATTGTTCAGTCTCTCTGCTTCACAAAGCTGTACGCGCTCACTTGTAAATGAATGGAGTGGAAACGTATCTGATGCTTCTGAGTTGCTGACATTTGGACTCGGGGTTTAAACACAGTTAATTTTCTGTTTTGTTTTTAATCCAGGTGCCCTCTGTGCTGTTCGCCCCCAGTCACCTTATGGCCGTCATGACTTTAGGCATCAACTCTGCTCTAGTGATGGACTGTGGATACACAGAGACACTTGTGCTGCCTGTATCCTGTACTTATTTTTGGTGTTGTTGAGTAATCCAAAACAGCAAATGGCAAGACTGCAAAGTGATGTTTAAGCAGATTGTTTAGAGGGAAACAATGAGATTTTTTATATTTGTTGAGCTTGTTTGTAATCTTGTCGCAATAAGGATTTCTCAATTAATCACATCTTAAATTAAAATGACCTCAGAAATGTCCATTCTGATGATCATTTTTTTTAAGGTTACTTTTGCTTACAGAGACATTTTCTTCATTGTTTGTGATTGTGCTTTATTTTGGATATTTAAAACACTTCCCAGTTACAGTGTCGAAAATGGTTTTAAAACAACAATACTATCGTTTGTCGCTGGCAGCACGATAAACGGTAATATTATCGATCATCGTCCAGCAAAATGTATCATGTCAGTAGATCATTTAGCATAAATCCAGATCAGTTTTACACTTTGACAATTCAGTTTTGTGACGTAGCATTTACTTATAACATTACACAATACTTGTGTTCTTCACCACATTTCACCAGCATATTCATTGTAAGCATGAAGGTTGGGATTAATTTACTTTCTCCGTTTCTTTCGTGCATAAGGCTGTTCTGCTCTCTTTTTATAAAGCAATAACCAAGATTTACTACGGGCGCTTTTCTGAAAACAACCTTAACTTTGCTGCATTAGATTTATGAGTGCACTCCGATCCTCCCGGCCTGGGAGGCTCTGCCTCTTGGGGGGAAAGCCATTCATAAGTCAGTACCTCATTGCCTGTTAATATTTCATTTTGCACTTACTTCACTGTGGCGGTTCTGCCTGTCATGGTTAATTTAAAACGGCATTGTTTGTTGTTTCCGTTGGGTTTTCTCATTGCAGAGAATTGAACGGATTTCTCGTGGAGCAGTGCACCGTGGACACAGACACCAGCACTGGGCAGAGCGTACCGGCCGTCATCGGTAACGATCAGCAGCTTAGACTAAAAATGTCTGCGACCCATAATGCATCGTTCACTATTCATACGAAGGGCTTGTTTCCGCTCAACGTTCCCGTGAATCCCTTGCTCTGTTTTTAAATTATGTATTCACAAAGTCTGTGTCAGCGCTTCCTCTTCAGCAAACTGTACTCTTCAAATTGATAATAATTCAAAAGAAATGTATTCATGTCATGCTGACTAATTTCCTAAGTCTTAGCGAAAATCACAGCAGATCCCAAATAAATGTATTGATTCTTTTTTCCTTAATTATGAAAATAAAGACCGACACGTACTCTGCAGCAGTGGCAGCTGTTTTTGAATCCTAATTAAATATAACGCCAAGTAGTTCTAATTAATCTCTGCAGCAGTGTCAGTTTAGATTCACGTCATAAATCTAATTTAGTGATGCAATAAAAAGTGATGCATTTCTGTATTTTTCTCAGGAACCATCCCAGAAGAAACAGTGGAGGACATAAAGGGTGAGTTTAATTGGCGCTTTCTACTTTTCCTTAACGAAGGTCATTGACCAACTACAGCACTTTGTAAGAGACATAATATTTCAGCCCCAAAAATCAGCATTTCAGAGTCACATAACTCAATGTCGAGGCATTGCTGCTGCCGTAATTCTGTCACTGGACGGTCATACAGATTGGTATTAAGACATCGTTTCTGCTTAATTCTCTTCACATATTCTGTTAATAGATGACCTAACCTGTCTGCAAGTAACACCTCGGTTCAGAAGTCTGAGTAGATTGTTGATGTTCACAGGAGTAGCGTAGTGATCTATGTGTGCTGCTTTGTTTCTTGCAGCCAGAACATGTTTCGTCAGCGATTTGCAGAGAGGCCTCAAGATCCAGGAGGCCAAATTTAACCTGGACGGTACGGCTGAGGTAAGAGGAGAGTTTGCTGCGTCGGTTTCATTTCACTGTTTTAGTTCCTCAGAAAGTTTGGATGCAAAAAAAACCAAAGCTAAACTAAAAGGACCCTAAATGTCGTGAGGTTTCCTCTGTGCCTTTGCAGCGTCCAGCCCCTCCTCCGGACGTCGACTATCCTCTGGATGGAGAGAAAATCCTGCATGTTCAAGGATCTATTAGGTAATCTTAAGATCTTTTCATCTGGTTTCAGTTTTTTCCTTTTTACAACAACTTAAGCAAGTTCTTGTGGTACTTCTCACTGAAGAACATGTAAATTACTGTCTGGACCGTGTCGTTTTAGAGACGCAAAACTTTCAGTGTCTAATGTTTCGGTCCTGATTTTTAGGATCACGATTCGATTCAGAAACCCAAATTTTAGATTTAGTCTAGAAATTATGTGACTGACAAGAAGAAAAAACTGTAAATGAATATAACATTTATTTAAAACAATCATGAAAGGTTCCTTTAGTTTATATTTAAACAAAAATAGGTTTGTGCGTAAAATTCTGTAACTTAAATTGCCAGTAGTAGGTCAGCTTGGCTGCATGGCTTTTCCTTAACTTAGAAAAAAAATTAACAGAGTTATTTTGTCTGGTCTTGCAGGGACTCGGTGATGGAGATCCTGTTTGAGCAGGACAACGAGGAGAAAAGTGTGGCGACCCTGATCCTCGACACCCTAGTGAAGGTCATTTAATAAACGCAGTGTGTCAAACGGATGTTGCAGTTTTTATTTTTTATCAATCTATAACCTGTGGAAATCTTTTTTTTTTTGTTTTGTTTTTGTACTCAGTGCCCCATTGACACACGTAAAGTGCTTTCCGAGAACCTGGTGGTGATCGGAGGCACGGCCATGCTTCCCGGCTTCCTGCACCGCCTGCTGGCTGAGATACGCCTCCTGGTGGAGAAACCCAAGTACAGCAACGTGCTGGCTAGCAAGAACTTCCGCATCCACTCCCCACCGGCGAAGCCCAACTGCACCGCCTGGCTCGGAGGTACTCTACAATAACGCATTTTCAGTGTTATTTCCTGCTTTCTTGCTGACTCTCTAAGTGAGCGGATTGGGGGGAAAAAATGGCTGTGTGGATAAAATGTTTCTTCAAAATCAGCATTTAGGAGAAACGACTGAGTCAGCTATTTTTCAGAGCGTTTGTTTTGGTATCTGTTGTTCCCTCTCTAAACTTTTGTTTTGAATTTCTCCTGGCCCGCCCAGGAGCCATCTTCGGGGCCCTTCAGGACATTCTGGGCAGCAGGTCTGTGTCCCGGGATTACTACAACCAGACTGGACGCATCCCGGACTGGTGCTGCTTGAGCTCCCCGCCCCCTGAGTCGTTTTACGAGGCGGGGAAGACGCCTCCTCCACTGATGAAGAGAGCGTACTCCATGGAGAAGTGAAACTTAGCCAGATAGTTTTTCACTCAACAGTTCGGTAATCTTTAACATCGCGACACTTTCTCAGATCGATGTGTTGACTTCACACGCAGATTTCGAATGTCAAGTAGGCAAGACTTCAAATGCTAATTCGTATTGTCCTGGTTTGCGTGTGTGTGACTCATAAATTCCCACCATAATGAATGAAATTTCAACAGTATTTCACTTCAACAGTAAATGCAGCAGCAGTCCCTTATTGATTTGCAGTTGCACGAACTGATTTCAAATGCAGACATGTCATCGGTCACAGTGCTGTACGTGTGTCTTCACACTTCAGTGTTTTCATTGGAAGTTAATCAGGAGAAATTCGCTGAAATCAGCAGAAATGTTCAAGATGACTTCTTGTCATCTTGACAAGAAGTCAAGATGACATAAGTGTTGCTTATATCGTCAGATTGTTATGACTGTTAAATGAAGAAATTACCCATGGAGATCACAAACAATTTTCACTTATTTATTGTTTCTACCTTGTTGTTGGAGGTTTTGGATTGTTTTTACCCATATGTTAAAGCAATTCTGGATGGATTAAAATGTAGATATAGAGTGTTGACTGAAGGTAAAAGATTTGTTTTGCTCCAACACTATCATTAAAGGTGTAATCCACAATTTAGACACTCTTGACGAGATGTGCAATTCGCTTACGTACCTGATAATATATTTACGTGTCTTGTTTTTTGGGCTATTCAGAACATTCCTTTGAAAATTACTCTGTAAACCATCATAACTACAAATAAATGTCCAGAAATGAGTCTAATCTGGATTTGTGTTATTTTGTTTTAAAGTCTAAGAATCAATCTTTCATGAACCTTATTTACTGATTGTCGGGTTTTGCCGAAGGACACCCAGAGTATCGTAAGCCTGGCGGGCTACCAGGCTTTACTTCTGTCCCCACCAGGCTTAGCATCCATCCATCCATCCATCTTCTGCCGCTTGTCCGGGGTCGGGTCGCGGGGGTAGCAGCTTAAGAAGGGAGGCCCAGACTTCCCTCTCCCCAGCCACTTCCTCCAGCTCCTCCGGGGGAATCCCGAGGCGTTTCCAAGCCAGCCGAGAGACATAGTCCCTCCAGCGTGTCCTGGGTCTTCCCCGGGGCCTCCTCCCGGTGGGACGTGCCCGAAACACGTGGGGAAAACCTGCTAAGTCCACAAAAGCAAACATCGACCGTTCCAACATCTCATATTTTAAAAGTAAAATGACATTTGCTGTAAATCTTCAAACTTCCCAGATTGTCACTGCGACATATAGACCAGTAGCAGTGACAATCTGGTCTATATGTCGCAGTGACAATGCTACATATAATGTCATAAAGACATTAAGTCATTATGACATTAAGACTCAATGTCATGGATTATGACATTAATTCATAATCCATGACTTGATGGTAAGTCATGGATTATAAAAACAGAAGTTCCTCATTACTGAAGTATTGCACAACCAGAGACATGCTCCAAAAGGTTTACTGATTGGAATAGTTCCAATTCCCCCCAATACTTCTGGATAGCCGTTTTTATGGCAAATGTGCACAAAACCTTAGTCAATATTCCCCTAATGTGAAAAAAACAACACAATTCAGTAATTGTTAGATTTTTCCTTTAAATAACGTGCAATTAAAATTTAGATGCAGCCAAAAATCCCATCCTCACACAAAAAACTTATAGTAAGAAATACTTGTTCTTTTTTTTTTTTTTTTTTTTTTTTTAATTTGGCATGTTTGGTATTTCCAATTTGCGGCGTTACGCTGTCAGTGGAAACACGTTGTCAGCTGCATGTTGTTCGGGTGTGGCACTTTCACACAGTCAGGGGTGGAGAAAAACAAACACTGCCCTGCGCTGGCTGTGGAGTTAATCTCTGCCTTCTTGAGCAGAGTTGCACCTGTTTGGCCCTTTTGGGTCTCGTAAATCACTCAGCTCTGTTACGTCAGACCACTGTGGGGCTGGGAGCCAGTAGCACTACCCACAATGCATCTGCGGCAGCTTAAAAGTGTGGGAATTTGGTTAGTTTGGAATTTTAATCGCGGACATAAAAACAATTGACAGAGCATCACAGAGCGATGTAATTCTGATTCGGACCCTGTTTGGCTCTTCTTGTCAGAGAGTAAGGTCTTTCTGTCATTTTTCTCCCAGGCTTCTCAGTGTGGTCCTGTTCACTGTGCGCCCTTTTTCAGGTGATTTCTTTTTTCAGCCGCGGCCTTGCTCTCCTGCAGCTGTTCTCTCCCACCTGCTGCTCCAGCTGAGGACAGACGTCCTCCGACTGGAACTGGGACCTGATCGGCAGCGCGGTTCCCAGAGGCGGGAAGCAGCAGCTGTCCGACTGACCTCTGCTTTCCCGGCGTAGACGGAGGTCAGGAATTGGATTCCCTGCTACGTGGGTGAAGAATAAGGAAGCGTCTTTCCAGAAGATTTTGTTAATAATTCATAATAATCTGAAATGGGCCAGAATTTGATTATTAAATACTTTCTTTTCCTATCCTCCCTCCCCAAGCAATAAGGGGCTTTTTCCGGTAATTGCCATTCCCCTGGACTTTTTAACCGTGCCGATTAACTTCTACAAATTTTTTCCATTTCAGCTGATCAGAGTTGGGGGAAAAAGTGAGTGGATACATGAACGTGGTGGGTCTGACCCAGAAAAGCTGGGAGAGCTAAAGCAACTGAAAACGCTGCCGAACCAACCCGACATGTTCATCACCCAAACTTCGACCTCTGGAGCAGACTGCGGCCGCAGAGCAAACGTTTGGCTGCGTGAAAAGAAACCACGGGCGCCATTAAGCTTCATGTTTGTTCCAATAAGCAAATTATTTGTAATTTCTCAAAGGTTCGAGTGATGAGAGACTAAAACTAGACGATTATGGCAGAGGCAAAGCTCTAGAAGAAATCAACAGCCCCCTGCACTGAACCTCGTGGAAAACCTGGTTAACTTTTCCTGAGTTAAAAACATTAGTTTCTAAATGAATATCAACTTGTTTCCTCTGCGTTCTTTGAGGTCTGAAAGCGCTGCATCTTTCTCGCTGTGTCGACCAGTTCTCGTTTTCTGCAGACGAAAACAAAATCTTTGCTTGGACTTTCAGAGACACAGTAGTTCGTAAGACGAAAGAGCGACGTCCGTTTCACTCAAACACATCCCTACAAAAAGGGAAATCAGAGAAGCGACACCATCGGCGCGAGTCGTTTCCAACTTACAAAACCTGACATGGTTTTCAGGGCAGACTGGCATGGAAAAAAAAAAAAAAAAAAAAAAAAAAACCCTGGAAACTAATTTGCTGCTATGAGTAGACCTGGTCCACTGGTCTGGCAACAAAACCCTCTTCTTCCCTGCGTGAGATTGCACCAGGCTCAAATGCCAAGTCGTCAGAAAATGTCAACAAGACCACAAACTGTGAGCAAGCAGAACCTCTCTCTTCTCAGACATCAGTCTAGTAAAAAATAAAAAAAAAAACACCAAACTGTTCACACAGTTTTCGAAACACTCCTTGTTTAAATCACCGCTTCTCCCAAATTTTTTTGGTTCAAGCGAGATTTGAGAACCCTTTCTAGCTTCCGAAAGTCAGGACGGGCAAGAACATGTCCAAGTCTGTGGCAATAAATATTCTTTTTTTTTTTTTTTTTTTTTTTTTACAAGCGCAGGTTTTGTGTAATGAGCGCTCGAAGCTGACTCAACAGCAGAGTTTAACGGTGATTGCGGTCAGATGGCGCGCTGCCTCCATCTTTGTTTTCGTCTTTGCGGCGATCGACTGCAACAACAAGTCGGCCCAATTATCCAGCGAGCAGCGCTTACGCTCGGCTGAGCTCGTCCTCAGATGTGCGAAAGCAGAAAGAGGGAACAACGTGTACACTCACGCAAAGCCTGCGATAAATCTCCACAGTCACGCACGCCCGTTATCTCCAATGGAGCGTCGCTGGATGCGGCCGCGTGACGTTCCTGAGGTCCAGGATGAGGTCACGAGGTCGAAACGAGGAGCTCGCGCCGCGTCGGTCGAACGAGGCTCGGCGTTTTCACGTGTCGTTAGAAACAACGACGCTGTCTTTTCTTTTCTTTTTTTTTGTTTTTGTTTTTTTGGGGGGGGTTTTTTGTACATGAGATGATTTATCGCTAACACGGCATCAGAAATCATTACGTGATGACTTATTAGTGGAAGCACGCGCCGCGATGACCATTTTCCAGCTTGGACGAGTCTCGACAGACTCTGAAAAGGGAATCAAACAGGTAGAGCTCAGTTCAAGCCACGTTTGCAAAAGAGGTGATGAAGAATTATGTTTAGGAAAAAAATAATAATAAAGTGGGGAGGATTAATGAGATTAGGGTTAGGGTAAAAAAAAAAAAAAAAAAAGAAGGAATTGATTTTGGTATCCGAGTGGCGACTGTGCGTGTTTGAAATAAATGAGTAAACCCCACCATTTGCAAATCGCAAATATGAGTAAATTTTACTGAGGAAAAAGCCCAAATTAAAAACACAACAGCAAAATGCCTGAAAAGAATCATCTAGATTTCCATCCAGTCCCCATTCACTCCGATGCCCTTAAATAAAATTCAGCTGAACCAGAATATTGGTAATTCAATAAACTGCAAGTTCATGTTTGTCCTATAAGCTTTAACCTTTGAGCATGTGTGAAACATACTTTTTTATTTTAAAAATATAAAAAAAAATTTAATAGTCAGATGTTATCCAGTCATTTATTTTAAATGTCACGTCTACATCTAACATAGAAAAGCGCTAACTTTTCAGTCACATTTTAAGGCTTTTAATTGGTCTGTAATGTCAATAGAAATCGCCCAATAACAAAACACCTGATAAACTTTGCCAGAAGAAACTAAATCTGCGTAAAGACGCTTCCAGCACAACAAGCAGACCACGAGCGATGCTTGATCGGCCCACTTTTACCCAAACTCCTCAAAGCTGTTTTTGAGCCGCTCTCGCTTGGCAGATGCAGGTTTCACCGGTCGTGAGTAAGTGGATGGAAGTTGACGCAATCTCGTCTGCAGCGACGTCACTTGCTCAAATTTCTCAGGAATTCTGAGCGGTGGTTTCCGCTTAATCACTCGCCGTCCATATAAACCGCCTCGCAAACCGCGACAGCTCCATTCTCCAGACGCCCCTGTTTGCTTCACGGCTTTTCATTTCTTCCCGACTGCCTGGAAGACAGGAGGGCACAGATCACAGTGGCACCATGAATCTCCTGCTGGTTCCTCTGCTGCTAATTCCAGTCCAAGTAAGAGTTTTTTTTTATTATTATTATTATTATTATTATTATTTCTTCATTTTATTCACAAAGCTCGCTCTTTTCTCCGTGTTTGTGCTTTTCGACTTTTTTTTCCCCACTGTAAAGTTTCCAGGCTCTTCGGGTTGCATGAAGCAGCAGGACGAGTCTCTGCGGGATTATTCACACATTTTCTCGGATATTTACAGTTTTCGTGAGATTACGATCACAAACTGTATTTTTGGAGCAGATACAAAAGTCTGACCTCTGGAGCTGCATGTGGCCCTTAAGGCCCTCCATTGTGGCTCTCAGTAACTTTGGCCAAAAACAAATCGACTAATGTTTTTATGTAATAACAGGGTGATTAAAATAGCTAGTTTTACCAGTTTTTGTGCTGTCTCTGCATAGACGTTTTGCAACAGAACTGTACCAGAGGCGTAAGAAAACATTTGTCTTGTTTAGTTCTGTAACGATGCTGCGTTTTGCATTTATTTCGAGAGAAGGAATTAGTTCTCTTTTTTTCCCTAAAAGTTCATTTTTTTTCTTCTACTCTAGAGCCTTGAACAGAAATGAGATTTGACTTAGCCCGAACACAAACTACTTCCTCACTTTTACAGCAGGCCTCTAGAAAGCCCACAGCATCACAGATGAGCTACCGTGCTTTACAGTCTTTATCTTTTATTTCATGGCGAACCCAGTGGGAGTGTTCGTTGGCAAAACAAAGCTTCATCTTAAGTCTCATTTGACCATTTAAAGTCCCAGTAATGCTCCACAAACTTTATGCTTCTGCTAGTAGAAGCATAAAGATTCATAAAAGATTCAATCTCCACAGTGGGTCTCCAAAATGGTGTCTAGGGTTTTCTACTTTGACGCATGATAGTATTTATTTATTTATTTATTTTTGCAGGGTTTAGGTGAAACGTTTAAAGCCAACGCTGCCGGACTGTGTTCCTTATGCAACGACATCTGGTTTTTACTGTTACACGCAGCTGGTTTAGGTTCTCTTGCAGGACTTCCTAAATAGTCAGGAACACATTGCAAGTACTCACAAGAAGTGACTGGGAGCAGCAATTGCAGGAAGAAATTGTGATTTGACTCTAAGCCATGTTCTGGTTAAGCAAACAGAAAAATCCAAGTACCTTTAATTATCAGACAGCTAAGTCCCTGAATGAACACTCAATCACATTTTACAGGAATCTGTGGTAGATTTAGGTTTAACGTAAACATGTTTCTTTGACTGGACTTTATTTCAACGTTTTGGAGTAAAGAATGACAATTTGATATTGTGGATGAAAACAGATACATAGTATGGAAGAGTTTAAAACCACTGAAAAATATTGTAATAATTAACTTTTTAAAAATTTTTTTAATGTGATTTCTTCTGAGTTTAACCAATATGTATTCACAATCAATGCTCTTTTTACAGAATGGTGTGAGTTTTGAGCCTTGTTTGATTCTCTCGCAAAAACAAACTTACAGCTTGGTTGTTAAAAAAATAAAATAAAATAAAAATCCAAATCTGCTGCGGGGTGTGAATAATTCTGAGCCCAACTGGACGTAACAACATTTTTGTATTTTCCTTTCTTTTTTTTTTTTTCTTTTTCTTCCAAATTAATCAAACGTTGAGCGTCGTTGTTCCTCCACCACTAGAGGGAGCAGTGCGGCCGCTGGACGCAAATTCCTCAAACTCCATTTGCTGCACGCCTGCTTTTCCCCTGGCAGAAATGAAAAGCGACACACATGCGTATTGCTCTGGAAAATGATCTCTTTTTTTTTCCACTCTTTTTTTTTTGTTTGTTTCCACTTAGATGCTCAATCTCCCAGGGAAGGAAAGGCCAACGGGTAGGAACGACACACTCATTTGTCCTTGCTGATAAAACTGCATATTTTTCAAACCATAATTTACTACCCAACATTTATAGTTTTTTGTTTGTTTGTTTTTTGCTTGGACTGTATAAATTTGATCTACCATTTTAATTTCTCTTAAGTATATCTGTTGCGTTCTATATTTGATCCTAACTTCATTATTATTATTATTATTATTATTATGTAGCAATGGGATTCACGGAGGTGCTAAACCAGAGCCTCTGTCGACCGATCGAGCAGCACGTGAACGTGGACGCGGAGTTCCCTGGCGGCGTGGAGGACTTCTACATCCCCCACTGCGTCTCGCTGTTCCGCTGCTCCGGCTGCTGCATCGACGAGGCTCGGGAGTGCTACCCCGTCGCCGAGCGCAACATCACCCTGGAGGTGAGGCGAGAGAAGCGAGCGCGGGCGCTTTCGAGCGCGGCCGACTGCTGCGCGCGACGTTTCACTCTTCCCCCCCCCCCCCCCCACTCTTCCCCCCTACCTGTCCCCCGCAGGTGAGTCGCTCCAATCAGGTCGTCAACCTCACCTTCGTGGAGCACCAGGAGTGCGGAGTGAGGTAGACTAACGTCAGACACGGCCCGGTTCAGTTCCGCTTGATGTAGCTCTGGGATATTAAAGTTGTTCTCCCCTTTCAGGCTGAAAGAGCATCGAGATAATGCAAGGTCAGCAAATGAAAGTTGTTTTTTTTTAATTATTATTTATTTATCTTTTGGGATTTGAGCTCATCTGTGACTTCGTAATGGTTTTTGTTCCTCCTCCGCAGCCAGGAGGACTCTCTGAGGAGGAGGGGCAGGAGGAGGAAGCACAGAAGGAGAAGATGTGCAAAGTAAGCCTGATCTTCCTCCCTGTTTTCACGGCCTGCGCCCGGCGTCCGGCCGTCGGGAAAAAAGCCTCCAAGGCTTTAAAAAGTCGTCGCGTGTCAACGCTTTAGAGGCTCATCGTCACCTCTAAAGCGATGAGCCTTGCTGCTCGCCGCTTTAGAGGACGTTTGGTCCAAAGACATTTCCGGAAGGTCGCATTCACGTTGTCAGATTGAGCCAAGGAGAAACGTTCCACGGATCTAAAGTGGGGAGAAGAAATCAGTTGTTTGGAGCAGATCACGAGATGCTCCAGAGTGGCTGCTCGTTGTGAGTTGCATAGAAACCACTTGTTGCCGTCAACAAGCTTGACAGAATGGTGTCAATACATGGTCGAATGTCTGGTTGGATATTTGACCATCCTATGAAATAAGTTCGTTTTTCTGACTTAAAGGTACAGTCCCTGTGTTTTCACCAGACCGTTCCGTCTCCAGTTCTGACACCATGATAACATCCATATTTCAACCATCTACTGACTGGAGAAATTGGAGATAGTTCTAGCGTTTTTGTTTTTGTTTTTTGTTTTTTTGTTAACTTCCTTCCTCCACTTTGTGCATTTCCCAAGAACCACTGGGACAGAGTAGAGCTGCCCCACTTGTGGGTCACTGCAGATTTTCGTCAAGTCTGTCGAAACAGAAAGTGGCGAGAGGAGAACAGAGGAAGCATTTTCAACCATAAACTCAGTAGGATCTACTTTATAAAGAAAACAGAGTCAGTACTACACAGAATCTAACAACTAGAACTTATTTACCAGTCATCCGTTTAACAATACTGTATGTTACAAAGAACTGTGAACCATCTGGCAAACGGTGTAGAAGCCGTGCAGATTTCAACCTTAATTGGTCCCTCCATCAATCAGATTTTAAATGAAGTAGGCATGTGGTGTCTCGTCACGCCGCCGCTGCTCTAGTCTGATTTCCTGCTTTGTTTACTCGCTGGGATGTACGCGAGTCTGTGCGACACTTTATTGGGCGATATGTGCTTCTGGTTTTATTGTGCGCAGCGTATTTTAACGGCTTTATTTAGCGTATCATGTCCAAGTTAAATTTTCCCTTGGGGACAATAAAGTTTACATCCATGCAACTTTTACTGTGCCTAACTTCATGTCATATTAAGTTCTTCATCTCGACTAAGCGGCAGACTTCTTTGAGGTATCTTAGCATCTCTATTTGTGGTGTCACTACCAGCGATTTTCCTTTTGGGGGAACAAGACAGAGAGAGAGAGAGAGCTTGAGGAATCTGGGTCAACAGCTTGCAGCTCTGCCTGCAGGGCGTCACCAGCTCCTCTGCTTCACAAAAGGAGAATGCAGCAGCAGAAACACACGCATTTTCCAAACCACTTCACCTGGAAGCTGGTTATTTTTGGGCTTCGGGTCACTGGCAGGGCACTGCTGAATTCAACAGAATGTTTGCTTTCCCAGGAAACGTATGGATCCCATTACTCACACGGGTCAGAGCGATCAGATCACTGCATTTAAATGAAATTTAGATCCATCATCTCCTTATCGACTCGCCAAAACGTCAACAAAAAGTGCCTTGCAAACACGTCCACCGACTTTTAACCCTTTTTCAGTGGTCGCGACAACTCGAAACTTCAGTGTGAGGCTCTGTGCGATGGATGAACACAAGGGATTTATCAGGTTTTGATGTTTTATGTGAATCTGAAAAGTGTGGCCTGGATTCAGATTTGTACCGCACTCAACAGCAAAGCACAGGCACTATATAAAAAAGTGTCTGAAGACGTTTTTTCTGTCGCTTTTAACTGCATAGACAGAGAATATTTTACATGCTTTCTGCAGGAACACACTGGATGTTTTCTAAGTGAGTAAGAATCTGAAGTCCAGTTGGAATAAGGGAACAAAATATGTAATCGTGCAGTTCATAGTAGTTTGAATTCATTTCCATGTATTTTGTCTTTCCAGGTGCCAGTTTTCTCACTCGAAGACGCATCTTCCTTGAGGCAAACGTCATTTGGGATCAGTATTTCCATCCTCTGTACATAGATAACTTCCTGCATTCATCCCACCGGAGGCCAGTTCTTCTTCTGCAAGCTTCTCTTCATTATTTATCAAAGAAAAAGGATCAGCCTTTGATCCTGGCTGCTGCTTGTTTCGGACCAAAGTCAACGGAGTCTTTCACATCTAGATATTCTCACGTGACGGTTGGACGATGTACGTAAAATACAGAACACAGAAGACGTTTATTTAAGCTTTATTTTATGTATATGTATGTTTTTTCTTATCAGTTGTTAACACAAATTCAATGAATAACAATCGGCAAGGCGTGTGTGTATTTTTTTTTCAAAAGTTTTATTTAATTAAATGATGTGTTTGGTGAATAAATATATATGTAAACAACAGTGATTCTCTGTGGCCTTTATCTGAGACATTAGGAGTATTTAGACAACCCTTGAGCTTTTTTACACCTTACACCTCATGTGACAACACCAAACTTCAACGTATGCTTGTGATTTCATGTGGGTAAAATTGAAAATAGATGAAAGGATTCCTAGTTTTTGAATTCTTACCAGTTTAGCACATGTAGGCGGACTGCGATCCTTAATCAGATCAGATTAATAACCTCAATGTCTTGCCACACATTCTAAGTTGGATTTGACTTTGACAGTCTCAGTCTCAGTCTTTTTTTTTTTTTTTTTGTCAAAGTCAAGCCATTGTTTGCTTTTCTGTTTTCAAATGTGGCATCAGTTTAAACTTTTAGAGATTTTGAATATGAAAGACTTTGTCTTCCCAGAAGTCGTCCAGATTTTCTCTCCCTCAGTACAGATTAACAATTTGACAATAAGTCTGAAACCTTATCCTCAGCAAAGATATGCATAAAGATTAAGGTAAGAGTGGAATGCGTGCACGTGTTGCCTCCTTGCTTTTATGGGCAAAGTAAAACAGAGTTTTGTTTACTCGTCGGGACGGGCTGCAGCAGAGGAGACTAGTAGCTCTGCTTGGGTTAGCGCCAGGCCAAGTATTTATGTAATACACCAGACGCTCTCACGTCACTGTGCCGTCTACGTTGCCTGCTCTGTGTACAGTTCAAATCCCAATGGCAAGACAAACGCGTAGTCCTTAACTTGCCACACATTTGGCTCTGGTCACGTTTTTCAGCTGCTGGCGGCTCCAGCCAATCAGAGGCCCGGAGCGCGGTCACATGGGAAAGGGTGGCGGCCAAAACAATGTGACGTGCCGGATGCTCTTGACGTGGCCACGCCCTCAAGCACCAAATATGGAGCCACAGCTGAACTAAATATATATTATTTCATCCCGTTTTGGGTTTAAATAACAAAAAAGGTGGATTGAAGAAGTGGAAACAATTTACTATCATTAGCACATTCTTCCTTTTGACGCAAACAGGATAGTTAGAGAGCGCCTGCCGCCACCGTGCTCCGCATGTGAGCTAACGGGCGGGGGAGGAGCGCTGGGTCCCGTGTACAGCACCGTGGAACAGCCCCGTCCAGACCGAGGAGCTGGGCGGCTGCAGTTAACCGCCGCACTGAGGAAGAGAGAAAACAAGGGTCAACCATAACCTCGACCCGAATAAAGGTGTCTTTCATACCGCCTCTTTGGAAGAACATCTCGACTAAAAGTACGTGTGTTGTTTTGTCTTCTCCGTCGTGTCCGTTGTCGTGTTTTTCAACGTTTTCAGTCGACTCGCTCTTCGTGGGAGTCGTCCCTCATTAGCATGTCTTAGCCTCGACGCTGTTAGCTTTGAGTCGCTGCACGCAGTCCGGCGAAAAATAATAACGCCGTCGACTTTTCCCACCGTGTTAAACGCTAATTTGTTTGTCCTTTGTCAAGTCACAAACACGAGTTTCACACCGCTTGGTGATTTACGTCTGTGAAGTTTGGTTTTCTGCCCACGTTTGCACTCCAGTCAGGCCTAGTGGAGAATAAGGACGAGCGTCAAACTTGTATCCAGCTGCATACGTCAGTGTCGGATTATCCAGAAAATACTCATAAATTAAATAAGGGTTAAATTCTTCCTACATATCAATACCCAAAGGGTATTAATTCCTTTTGAACGTTTTCATATTGTGTCACGTTTTATTTGATGGATCAACATAAAGTCTCTAAAGAAAAAGTGGGTACATTATGTCAAAAAATATTTAGAAAAAACACGTCTTTACTCTGATGCCTCTAAATAAAAAAAAAATCCAGAGACCGAGAAGCAGCTAGGAGCCTTGTGGCGGCTTTGGAGGAGCTGCAGAGATCCTCAGCTCAGGGAGAAACAATCTGAGACAACAACAATTTTTTTGTGCATTCCACAAACCTGAAACCTTCTGGCGTTCTTCCGACCCGAAAAGTGGTCGGGAAAATGACACATTCCCTTGCTGAAAGGTGATGAAGGCAACATCACGCTGTAGTGACGTAGAAAACCTGTTATATCTCGCAGAATAGTTGAGGTAGGGCCAAGGTAGATCCAGCTAGAAATGTGAGATGCAGGCAGAGACATACTGCTAGATAAAGAATAGCATCTGTAATAGTAGTTGGGTGCATGTTTTTGCAAAAAACATTGCTTCTCATTTATGCTTTAAGTTGCTGGTATGTCATGTATGTGAAAAGTTAGAGGAATAACTTAAACCAGTTGCAATAACCAATAAAGTAAAGTCAATAATCTCTATTCTGATGGTAGACTTTTCTGTCTCATTTATGGTATTAGTTGTGTGTGTGTGGTTTTTATTTCCATTTTATCTATTGTTTTGGGTCGCTGTGATTTTATTTTTTATTTTTTTGTCTGCCTAAATGACCTTCCAGTACCAATTAAATATGTCTCTTAAAAATGATATCAAAATAACAATATTATTGTATATTGCAATAATTTCTTGGACATTTTATCATCCAGCAAAATTATTTATTTGTTGAGACAGATGTAGCATTGCTACCTTAGGAGAAAGTATTTGTAGTATGTTTAATTTGCTTAGTTGTAACCACCAATATTTACATGCAACTTTTAAATGTTGCTGCTTGTGTTTTTAGCTACTTGCCACAGTGTCATATGCCTCATGTTTAAAAAGAGGGTCTACTTAATATTGTTTTGTCCACAGCTTTAGCATTTGAAATGCCGAACTAGTTTTGTGGGAGCTTGTGGACGAGAGGACAACGAAGAAGGACAAGGATGATGAGCACTAAGAGGAAGGCCGACAGTCTCCGACCTTGCATCATGAAGTGCGGAGGCTCCCAGGTGGACTCAGAAAGAGACTCTGGATTCTCAGGTTCTCTCCCCGACCCGTAGGGCATGTTGAGGAAAACTCCAGACGTCCCGGTGGAACCACAGCTAACCTTTCTGTCTGGCCTACAGACGCCAGCTCAGAACACCTGAGCACCATGGACACCACGGACTCTGAGGATTCTCCTCAGCCCGGAGGGCAGCAGGGGGCCAGGGGTGCTGGTTCAGGCCCAAAGCCCTCCCAGCTGGCCGTGGTTGGAGGCTCCTACTCCGGACTCTCGCCTATGATCATAATGAACAACGTTGTGCTCAAGCAGGTAACAGGATGAAACCTCTGCTCTGAAATCTGCCACTTCTGTAGGGCTGACGCAAACCATTATTTTGGTAATTAACTGATTATTGTTCTATCAATTAATCAGACAGAAAAATGCCACATTCTGCTGTGTTTTTTTTAAACAGACTTATTTAATCCATTCTTGGAATTACATAAAAAAATGCCAAAAAACACATAATTAAACTGTGTATTATTGTCTAAAATGCAATAACACAGCATTCTTTGAATGAACACTTGATCATCTGTAGCAAAAGAGGCAGCTGCAGATATAAAAATTACCAACACATGAAAATTTCTACTTGACTTTAACATCAATATAGTGTAGGGATGATCTGTTGAGTACGTATATATATTTGTGTGTGTGTGTGTACAGTTTTGGCTTAATTACTGCTCTAAGTATGATGTTCTTATGGCCTTTATTGAGTCTATATCATCCAGTTAATATTCAATTAATCAATTACTAAATCAGTTGACAGTTATTTCAGTAATTTATCACAATTGATCCAAATCTTAATCTTTTATGTTAATACTTCTCTGCTTTTTCTGCAAGTATCAACTTTGATATTCAGGTAAACTCTTATGTTTTTGTTTTATATTGACATTTGAGTGACTTTGAGTGCTCTTAAGGATAAAATGTAAAATAAAAAACCTTTTATTATAGTTTAGCAGTAGCATGAATGCTCAACGCTCCGAGGTTAAATGTAAGAGCCGACGAAATATTACATCCAAGTAGCCCTTTGCAAATGCAATATCAGTTATAACAGCACTGGGACGATTGTTTGAGCTTTTTAGAGGAACAGAAACCACCTTGTTGGGTTTGATGTTGTGTTTTACACCAGTTTTATTGAAATACCCTTAATGAGTTCAACAAGTACAAAGATCGTCGGATTTAATTTAGCATTTAAAGATTTGGAAAAGAAATGAAGAGTAGAAGCGGTTCTATGTGTAAACCTGTCACCCTCCTTCCTCTGCAGCCTGTGGAGAACCCACCCTCTCTGAAGCCGTGGGGCTTCAGCCCCGCTGTGGAAGTGGTGCAGCCTGTGGTGCCGCAGCCGCAGGTGGTCTTTCTGCAGCCGGTGGTCTCCCGCCAAGCCTCACCATCCTCCAAGGAGGCCGCCTCCAAGCACAGACGCTCTAAAAAGTATCTTCCAATCTTAAAGTCCTACCCTAAGATCGCCCCGCATCCTGGGGACAGCTCTTCTTCCTCAGGAAGGGGAACCGCTTCTTCCTCCTCCTCCTCTTCATCGGGGTCAGAGAAATGTAGCTCGTTGACCTCTAACCCTTGGGAACAATGTCCTAGAGAGAAGGTGCAGAGATCTCTGTGTAGCAGCACCAGCAACTCCGGAGCTGCTTCCCCCAGTCTTCCCAGTACTCCCAGTACCATGTCCCCGCTGCTCCAGAGCAGACTCTCCCTCCCCGCAGCAGAAACCAGCAGGGGCGACACGGCCCCCACCCCGCCCTTCGATCACTCCAAGAACCAGGCGCTCACTCTGGACTGCATCTCCTCACTGGAGTGCAACGCGAGCGACGGCAACCCGGACACCAAGAGGAAGCGCTTCTGCAACACGTACAACATCCTGAGCAAGTCAGGCCTGCTGGACATCACGCTCCGCACCAAGGAGCTGCTCCGGCAGAACCAAAGCACGCAGAACGACCTGGACCGGCTGAAGAAGCACACGGACCTGTTCCTCCAGGCACTGCAGAGCGGGGACACCAGCGTCTGCATGAAGCTGCTCACCAGTCTCCAGGAGGAGGACAGGGACAGAGCTGCTCAGCTGTGAGCAGGTAGACTCAGAGGACCAGGAAGTGCGGGGGAGAGGAGGTGGTGAGGCGCGGCGAGGCAGATGGGCTGAAAGTAATGCGCTCTACATTAGCGACCCCTCCCCCAGACACGCAGACAGACGACACACTGTGGCCTACATTTCAGCAGTCATTTGCCTTTGGGTCGCTTCCTGATGCACCAAACTAACCTAAAAATCATCAAAGGACTTGTCCGCTTGCACTCTACTAATACAATGTTCCATAACACTGTAGCTGGATCCTGCAAATTTCCTTCACTAATGCGTCTGAAGGACAGATTCAGTCCAAAGTCTTTTTGCAATGCACAAAAATAATTTTTAATATATTTAGTTAATTAAAGCATCAACAGACATTAATTACTGCAGACTCCAACTTTTTAGGAGCGTTTTATCTAACCGGGTTGCGGAAGGTTTCCTTCCGACTGCGTACTAATAAACTGGGTTGTATTTATTAGGGATGCACCGATCCACTTTTTTCACTGCAGATACCGATACCGATCTGATACAGAGAAACAGCTGAATTGACTTAAAACATTTCTTCTTCTTTTTTAAACACAGACATAAATGTACTGAGTTACAAATGTATTTGATAACTAGCACACATAAATACAGCAAAAGCTTCATAATCTTGGTCAGACATGTAAAAACAACTTTAATTTGTTCAGTTAGTGCAATTAGGAGCATAACAGATGACGTTAAATCAATAACAAGAAACTTATATAATAGATTGACTACCTTGGTCGAACAGGTAAAAATTAATTGTAACAAACCTTTTTTTCCCCTAATGGTTCAGAAAGTGCATTTAGGAATACTAAATATAGTGTGAAATAAATATTACATGATGTTACTATACAATCAAAGCACAGAATTAGATTGAATAGATCTACCCTTGTGAATTGGACACATTTTCACTGATTTCTTTTCCATTTCGGATCAATACCGATATTAATATCGGATCGGTTCATCTCTACTGTGTATAGATTATGTCCCCTAATTGCTAAGTTGTGCCTCCTCCTGCAGAGATGGTCACAAATGCAAAGTTTTTTTTTTTTGTTTATTTATTCATTTAAACTTAACATTTTTGAAAGATTAACAAACGTTGCCAGAATATAAATGCTGGAAGAAATTCCAACTTTTATGAGTTTAAATCTCTGTTTAAAAAGGCTTTGAAAAGAGCTTTACTTGGTCTTTGTCTCCATGGAGACGCTTCAGTTTTTCCACTTTATGCATTGGATTTTATCAATGCATTTCAATTAGCATTCTGTGAAACACCTCAATGTGTTTCACAGAATTAAATTGCTTTTGCAATTTAATGACCCAAGTTGTTTTGAGTCAAATGTTGTTTCCAATCAAAACTACAGAAGTTGCCTGAAAATATGAACTTAAAGGAGCAAGACCTGAGAGATGACCGAGTCAAAAACGCTGGGGATATTCAGCTAGTATGAAACGATCAGCGAAATCTGCAGTGAAAATACAGGGAGTGGAAAAACTTAACGCAGAAACACAAATTTAGAGGCCAACAAGTTTATTTTGTGGGGGGAAAAAAAAAGAGAGAATTTCCTCCTAATGTGCACCTGATAATCTGATGACAGCCCGTTTTGTTACATCATCTCTCATTCATTTGACTTTCTAAACCTGATTCCACAGGTGTGTTCAACTGACTCCAGGTAAAAAAGTTTGGACATGTTGAAAAAAGAGCGTTTTGCCTGTTTGGAGCATAAAACAGCCAAAAGTGCATGAAGTGTACTTATCCTCTGCTTGTCATGAGGTCCTGTTTTAGCTGTTTTGTGTTTTCGTGTCGTGATTTCATCAGGTTGCCAGATATTCGTGCTCAAATTGACTGGAGGGGAAAAAAGCGGTTAATAACCGTCTGTGATGACGGTTCGTAGTGCGTATCGGTCACTTCTGAATGGGCCTGAACTCTTTTCGTCAGCTTTATTGTTTTTAAATATTCAGAACAGTGAAATGTAAGGTGGCCGAGTCGTCTGTTTTTGTGTCGTCTTTTTTTCTGTATTTTTCTTTTTTGTACATATATATTTTTAAAAGTGTATATTTAAATTTATTTCTGTTCAAAATGACAGAAGTATTAAGGCAGCTGCTGATGAAAGCCAGTAGTTTTCAACCTCTTCAATCCAGATGTTTTTTGTTTTTTGTTTTTTTTTTGCTCTAAATTTAAATTTGTTTTTAAGAGATCATGGCCTTAAAACTTTAATTATGTGTAAGTCGAAGAAGAAATTTGCACTAAAATCTAAGAAAAGCTTTGGAGCAATTTGTGGCAGAATTAAATGGCAGCTGTGGCGCTGTAGCTTATTTAAGATGAACATCATTTTTTTACTTTTTTATTTTTACACTAGGTGCATTACCAGACATTACAACTGCACAGCCTGAGCGGTGTGCTGATTTGTATTTTATTTATCTCATTGTAGTCAACTCGTAGCCACGGTTTGATATTTGTTGCTTATACTGAGATGAAGTGGTCCATATTCAACATCCCCAGTAAAATGAGTTTTATAATATCACCATCTAAACTGCTGTAAATAGGAAAATGTTGTTTAAACGGTATGCGATGGAGAATGTGAGGAAATATTTCTTCAAAGCTCGAAAGTCATTTTTGTTTGTAAATTACACATTTTATCCCATTTTAATGACTGTTTTTGCTTTAATAGGCACGTGAACAACTCTGTTCTCCACACTGTCATATAACATATGAGGCGCAGTTCACGCTATGAAATATTTTTCTATTAAATATAAAGCGGATGTTTTGTGGCTGCTTCACAAAATCGATTCAGCGAGAGCAAAGAGGAGCTTTGTGTTAAAGATATTGGAGGTCATCATCACTCCTCCCCATTGTTTTTCACTGCTGTGCACCATTTCCATTTTCAGCCGACCAGCTTTATGCCGTGCAGTCTTTAACGTTTTACGGTCTGTCCCAATATTATACCCGTTGATCTGAATTGATCTCTACATGTTGATAGATATCCGGAAAACCTCATGAGTTAAAAGGTTTTCACCTTCTGACACAAATACAAACTTTTTTTTGTTTTTCTCTCCGATACTATTTACCTGTCTGTTTACTGCCCGACCTTTGACTTTGGTGCTTGAAAAGGGCACAGCTTAGATTGATTTCCCCCCTCTAAACTAAATCAAAATTTCTCATTTGTCATTTATTCTCTTTAAAGCCTTAAAGTATCCAAGGTAGAGAAGTAAAGCGTTTCCTTTTGTGAAGACATAAACCGGTTTCACAATTTCAGCTGAGCTTAAACGGTTCATTTGTGGAATGTTTCTGAGACGGAGATTAATAATCTATGATTTAATTTACTTTATTTAGTTTGATGGGCTTTAGCCGACTCAAAATCTTCCTGTTGGGATACAGAATGTGTGCTCTTGCAATTTAATGAACACTAGTTTTTATGTACAATGGGATACTTTTGAAGTATGTTTGAAAGTTGGCAGCTTTAAATGCTTTTGTCTGAGTATTTTCAAAATGTTAAGAATTGGGATTGTTCATGAAAAATGGACGAATGGCGATGTAGATACTGCGAGCAAACATTTTTTTAAAGGTGTAATAAAAATAAATGAGTTCATTTAATCGAGTCATTCTGACTTGCAAGCAATAAGTTCTTGTTTTCTAACATTTGTGGTTGGTGAACATAGAAAACTGACTAAATCATAACTTTGTATGGGTTTTAATGTGAACTCACTTCAATAAGACTGAGTTATGGTTTGGGTTAATATCCTGTTTTGTTTTGTATGTTTACATTTAGGATGTAATTGCCTGTGTAATAAATATTATTTAAAAAAAACCCATATCCATATGAGAACGGTTTCTTATTTGCTCCATTTTTTTATTTATTTATTTTTTCAGGTTTTTCTAAATATTAAAAAACAACGTGCAACCAGTTGCTAAATTGCAAGCTGCAAATATCTAGATGCATTTTTCTTCTGCCCGTACGTAAATGTACACATTTGACCGCTGGATGGCGATAGTGAGACGCAAGAGTTTTGCGCGGATGAGCTTGAATTTTGTACCTCTGGAGCCTCCGTAGATCAAAGCTGCCTTCTGTTTTGAGAAAATACTAAAGCTGTTTGGTTGTGTCGCAGTTGCAGCACAGTCGCTCTGAGGAGCGGCTAGCTTTGTGGCGTTGAAGAGTTCAAATAGTTAAGCAGACACGCAGTCATTTGGTGGCCATGTTTGAAAGGGGAATGTAGCTGTATTTTGGAGACTTAGCCTCGGGTAGCTAGTTTTCTCCTGCTAGCCAAGCTAACAAGGTAACCTGTCAGTTTTACCCAGCGCGGTTTTCAATAAACACCGCCGTGGCGTCCTCTCGCCTCCGGTTTTGCTGTTGTAAATGTAAAAACCTTGAGTGTATGAAGCTGTTTGGTGTCGCTGGTCGTGGGATGAGTTTGACTCAGAGATGACCTACAGCTGCTGACCCACAGGAAGTCTCACCCTTTCACGGTAAGCATCAAGCTCCGCTCTGTTCCTCTGTCTGAGCAGACCTGATGTTTACAGTCACTCTGTCGACTGATTGGTTCTTGTTGTGTTTGCATTAAACAGCTGAGAGCTTCACACAGGCTGACTCATGCTTTCTGATGAGCTGGACTCTAAACCAGAGGTGGGTAGAAGCCAGCTTTGTCACTTGGATCCAAGCTTAAAGAGTGACATTATTGTAATATCACCACGATGGCGGTGTTTGTTTGTTTGTTTTTGTCTTGTCAGCTGCTGGTGCAGTTTGTCCAGAATGCCTCCATCCCATTGGTGCAGAGCCTGGAGGACTCTGAGTCCAAACACTCCTGCCTGCCTCTGCTGGCCCCAGCTGAGAGCTCCCTGTGCTCTCCTCTGGAGCTCACAGGTCGGATCACAGTGCCGCCTCATTGTCGGACATCTTGTTTCCACTTAAAGGGGGATTAGACTGCTGTTGTCAGTGAATTACTGACATAGATTTTAACCAGGTGGTGGTGGTTTGTTTTGTGTTTCCTCATTAATACTTACACTGAAATGGATCTTAATGCTAAAACAAAAAATGAACAAATAAATATATTTCTATCCTCCTGACACTCATGTCAAACATATTCTGTGTATTGAAAAAAAATGGAGCTGAAATAGACAAAAATAAATTTAGAAAATACACAGAGATGCACCCATAAAGCTTTAGATGGCCTATGCTAAAGTTTTTATTTACTTTAATTTTTAACTGTTCAGATGTTCTTTTCCAATAATTATAATCATTGTATAAGAATGTTAAATGAAGGTAGAGAACTGTTTTCTCTAGTAATTATAAATTACTTTCATAATTCTTATAACAGGTGTTCTGAAATCTTCTCATTCAACAATATTATTTATGAAATAATTTCACATATTTATCCTTTAAAAGGTCTTGTTTGTTTTTGTTGTGTTAGTGATTGGTAGTAATTATTTTTTCTTTTTTTTCCCTCTTGATAACCAAATCAGGGCCTAAAATTTCACACTTCACCCCTGAAATAGATTTTTGTATCCGTTTATAATAAATGCAAAAGTAATTCAACAAATTTTCAAAATAGTAACTGAACATTTCTATCTGCTATTTCAAATGGATGTTCACTTTGCACCGGTACAAAACCCCCCCCATCATATAACCAGAGTTAAATCACAAATTTCCACTCGAAAACACTTTAACTAAAATGTAGTTTTTAAATCTGACACTTTTATAATGCGGAGGAGGTGAATCCAGTTACTTTGACCCGGTTTAGTGAGGTAAATTGATCCAGTAAATCTCTAGCATCGTAACAAGCTCATTTCTTCCCACTTTTCTGTTCACCCGTATCAGAGCAGCTGCTCTGTGACTTTGTGTTTTTGTGGAACTTCGCAACTTCAAATCGTTCTGCTATTAGCTTTCAGAAAAGTAATTGTTTCTGTCGCCGCTTTAAAAACCACCGGCTCGCTTTAGAGAAATTTTCCTAGACTGCAGCAAACGAAGCAGGTGCAGTGAGGCCGTTCTGCAGCAGTGACGTGGGTGTTGCTGTGCAAGAGGAAAAAGGTAAATCTGCTCAAACACGCAGCTTTGTTGCATCTGTTTTAGTGAATCGGAGAAAAAAAAGGTCTGTTTTTCTCTGACAGGAAGCTGCAGTCATGGTTGGTTCGCTTGTGGATCTCCTCGTTTCACCACGTCCCTGCAGCAGTGCTGCATTGCTTACGCCCAATTATTCACATCGGCTTCTTCTGACTCTGCTTGGTCTAATGAGCTGTTAGAGAGAGAAGCGCAGAATCAGGCTGGCTGAATTCAGAGATTCCTAACTTGGTTTAAACCCCCGAACGCCACGTTAATAGTTTGCATTCTCTAACCTTTATGACATTAAAGCAGTAGTGTTATTAAAACATGACATTCTTATGGTATTACAACCTGGAATAATCAAACAATTATGATTAACATGGTTGAAAATACAACGGTTATAAGCTGAGAGGTCAAATCTTCTTGGCTCTGATAGTTTCATACATTTGTCTTTTTTATGGAGCTCGCTCTTAAATGTGTTAACAGCCTTGTCCCCGAGGTAGTCGTACTATTTTAAAGCCACCCAAAGTAAAGCTACAAACAGAGACTGCAATTAAATAAGACAGGCAAAATGTTCTAGAGAACTCCATATTTGGAACAGTTTGTCAACAAAATTGTTGACTAATTTATTTATTTTTTTTACATCCCGGATGAAAAAAAAAAAAAGCTTGCAAAAAAGCAAATCTGTGCTCTGAAGTCTAGCTCAAAACAATCAGACACGTCGTGGTTTTAGTCTTTCAGTTTTGCCAGCGTGTTTCTGCTGACGGGAAGTAAAATCAGCTCGGGCTGCGTGATAAATCATCATTAATTTTGGTATCGGCTGACGGCAAAGACCTGGAGCTAATCCCAATTTCTCTACAGTGTCCACTGGTATTTTGAGCAGCAGTATCTTAAGTTGCTATGCAACAAAAGGCAGATTAGCAAGAGGTTCCAAAGGTTTCACTCGCCACGTCCTTAATTTTGGATGAGCTGTGATCGGCCGTGTGAATCTGATCTCGTCCGCCGACGTTGTCTACTTCTGCAAAGGTCTGAAAGTCGTTTTGCTCTGCTGTGAGAGAGAACAGCTGACGCTGGTCACCCAACTCCTGCCAACGTTACAAATGAGCAAACTGTCACTTTTTTTTTTTTTTATCAACTTTTCAGACGAAAAAAAAAAATGGCAGCAGCCAAAATCAGAATCGACAGATCAGGGTTTTCAAAGATCAGTGATCAGCCTGAAAACTGAAATCTGTTCTTCAGGACCTTTGTGTGTGATTTTCTTATGCCATTATATTTACTTTAGTACATAATGGATTTCCTTCATAAAGTTCAAACCTTTGTGTTGTAACATAAGTAGAACAAGCTGGCATGAGCTGGTCATTTCGTTGGGGTTTCTGTTCAGAAGGCGCCTGCAGGCTTTGTTTGAAACATTCGCTTGACGCCCTTTTTTAATTGAAGGTTTAAAGAGCGACGGCGGCGCTCGTGTTGTTTCCACTCAGTGTCGGTCTCTACTCTTTGAAACTGGGAATATTTCATTCAAGTACTGGAAGCTAGCTGGTATATACTGATTTTTTTCTTTTTTTTTTTTCTTTTTTACAAATTCATTGCTTCAGTTTCCATAGCACAGAGTAAGATTTGGTTCATCTTGGGTCAACTGAAAGAAAGGATGGGTTTTGAACACATTCGCTGTCATTTGTAGTTTATTTTTAAGAAAGAAAGAAATACAAGCAAAAAGAAATTGATTAGAATTGAATCAGATTTTATTTTTTGATCCACGTCGCTTTCATTTATTGTTGAACCGTTTCCCAGGAGGAGGTCTGAGCCACGAGCCGGAGAGTTCTTCCTCGCTGCCGGAGTTCGGCGCTGTGCCGCAGCAAAGCCCGCTGGTGGTCCAGTCCCACGCTCAGCCTCCGGCGCCGCAGAGCCCCCCGGCTATGCTGCACGACCTGCAGCAGCCCGACAGCACCTCCTACGTCCTGCTGAACCTCGCCAAAGGTAGAAATGCCCAGAGCATCGCTCACTGTACCGACCGGTTAATGAGCTATTTACTCGTAGCTTTTCCTGGTCGACTCCCAGCTGCGTCTCTGGACTTTAGCGAAGAAATAAATCGAGAGAATTCAGTTCTGAGACGGACTGTGAATTTATCATCCGAGGCTCAAGCAGGTAATTAAAAATGAACAAGAGAATACATAATGAAAGGAATCCTTGGCTGTGGTCCACATCCGGCATAAATAAGTTTCACTGAAGAGGCTCCAATCTGAGCTCGTTTCTGTTCTTCATGTTCTCAGCACAGCAATGAAACGAGGTGACACATTTTACGCTTGAAGAGAAAAAAAGAAAAGAATACATTTGGCGAGAAAGAAAGAAGATCTCTGGCAAGCGTGTCTTTTAAGTTCATTAGCCCGTCGCGGGAAAGTTTCTTCACTTGTGTGTGTTCTGATTTAAATGTAGAACTCTGACCCAGAAGGATACTAAACTCTGATTTGAGTTTTTTTTTTTTGTTTGTTTTTTTAATTCTCCTCTCGCCTCAGGCATCACGGCCTCCTCCGAGTCACTGATCTTTGCCGCCGACGGCGCCGTGGACGACGAAGACGACGGCGTGCCGTCGGACTACGGGATGGACGGCAGCGCCCCGTGGTACCTGAGGGTTCAGGAGCTGGCGCACGACAGCCTGATTGCGGCGACGCGGGCGCAGCTCGCGCGAGACGCCAAGGCCAGCCAGGACGCCAGAGCGGCGAGCGTCGGCAACGGTGAGGCGGCGGAACCGTCACCAAAGTGATTTTCCGTCCCGTCGGCGATTTATAAGGTGATGTTCAGTCTGGAATGGAGACAAAAACAAGAAGCTGGCCTGCGTTGCTGCCAGCTTCTAAGACCAAGCAGAAAACGAGGTCAGGGAGATGAAGCCGTTGCGTAATCAGCAGTGACTAAAACTGAGCCCAACACTTGCCATCACAAAGGCTCCAAATCAGACCGAATTAGTCACTCTCTCTTGATGCTTCTGTCAGTTTGACAGCAAGTATCCCGCGGACTTGTAAATACCACAGCGTTTCCAGGCGTTGATCGTCAGCGGCTGCGTTATACGTTCGGGCTCCGCTGCTCATCCATCTAATCAACTCCGACCACGCAGTCGTCAGGGTGCGTTCACGGCTTTTAACTCTTGGCTTGGAGAAGAAGGGTTTTTTTTTGTTTTTTTTACGAGGAAGTTGTGAAAGCGAAGCGGGGATAAAACGGATGTTTAAACTCTGTCAGGGTCTGAACCTTAAAAAAAACATGGAGACGATCATGCGTAGTTTGACTTTTATATTAGTTTTTGAACCGTATTTACATATTTAACCTTATTTAAATCTCTCAACTTTTATATACCTCATGTTGATGCTGGCTGAAGCTGGTGAGAAAATGTTTTCACTGCAGTGAAAAAAGGCAAGTTGCAGTTTGCAAAATCTCACACGGACAAAGATGTTTGTGTCTTGAGACTTTTCCTCTGGTCGGATGAAACTAAAGTGAAACTCTTTGGTCGTAAAGACCTTTGTTACATTTTGAGGAAAACCAGGGATGCTTTTACCATCGTAACGTTGAAGCATGGAGGTGTTGTGGGTTTGTTTTTCCAACACAAATCTCTTCGCAGTACGATAACACTCCAGTTTTTGTGAAATATCTAATGTTTTCATATGGCACTACACTGTCTGATTATCGTCAGCAGAGATCCTTTCTCTTTCCCATGTTGCTTGAAACTTGTGGCCTGCTTAATAATGTGGAACATCCTTCTTAAGTTGATTTCCTTTAATTGAGCTCAGCAGACAAACTAATCAACCAGCTCTCTGAAATTAATTATAGTGATTCAAAGATCCCTGATACACAATACCATCTATAAATGTAATAGCACAACAAAAATTAAAACTTTATGACACTTAAATCCAATTTGCATAATAATTTGGAACATGGTGTCATTATAAACTGAAAAAAGTTACAAAAAGAATCATCAAAAAAATGTCCTTGTCGTGTTTCCTGGGATTTAGCAAACAGAATTAATTTCAGTAATTCTGAGTTAAAACAAGACAAATTTGTCAGATTTTAGAAAGTGAGAAAAACGCAGTGTGTGCGTCTCTTAATTCGGTTTCAGCTGCATGTAATTATGATTAGTTGCCAGTTTTCTGAGTCTTTACTGTTACACAGTGTTCCCTTCACTGTCTCAGCTGCTAAAAATACACATTAACGTCCTGGACATTTCCTCTGTCCACCATCCAAAAACATTAGCGATGCACAGATTGTGAATGCATGGCACGAGACAAATAATGTCGTACGAGAAAGAAGCTTTGATTGTGATAACGCGCACACAGATGTTGCAATGACTTCCTGACTGAAATGGACTCCAGTCCATGCAAGTCATTCGCCAATAAAACATAAACAAAAGTCCTGAAAGGCTTTTGGGAAAATATTCAGGAAAAAAATTAAAAAAAAAAAGAATCTTTTGGATTCGTTTCAGAAAAAGAACAGTCACACTTTCACGTTCAAATCTGAAAAACCAGAAATTGAAATCTGTGAGGGGTTAAACAAAAACGAGAGTCTCATCAGGGGGTTTATGTTGCATCTGACAAACGTTTTAGCATCTGGTCACAAAAAGACAGACATTAGTAAAAAAACAAGAAACATTTGCTAAGCAGCTACTAAACGTCAGGAACGAGCTGCTCGCCTATAACTCCCGCTAAAAGTAAGACGCATGATGAACGGGCGTCTCTTCCAGAATTTATGAAGCCCATAAAATCGGCGAAATACACGCCAGCATCCAGCACGATGCCACTGCTGTTATCAGACTGTTTACACAGTCTCTTTCTCCCGTCTGAATCCAGGCCCAAGCGTTTTTCTGCGCATTATCTATTATTTATGGCCGTATCAGTCTGTGCATTCATCTCCTCTTGCTGTGAAGCCTCTGCTTTGATTTGAAACAGACCTTCAAGTCTTGCAGCACGCAGCGCCGTTGCAACCTATTGACTCACACCACAAGTCAGCACTTCATCACAGGCCGTCCTCGGCTGCCTCCGCAGGCCGCCGTTGAGAGAGTTTACCCGTGACATTTGGGGGCATTATGACTCCCAGCTACATGTCTGATCTCTGAACACCTCCTGAGTCAGTCTGTGGCTGGAGGTCGTGGCGGAAACGTAACGTATTAGGAAGTTTTCGTCACCTCTCTCCCGCATTTTTTTTTAAAAAATGTATTTTTTATTTTTTTTTTTCATTCCTCTTTTCCACATTTTCAGCCTTGGATCTTAAATGTTGTTTCTGATCGTTTGCACATGAAACACAGAGCAGAGCGATGCCTGTATTTGTCATACTTGTGTTTAAAATGGGAATAAATAGAATCATTAATCCTCGACTTCGAAGCTAAACAGCAACTTCCAGATAAAAAATGAGCAGGAAATTATCTTTTGAACCTTTTGTGGGGTTTTTTTTTTTCCCCAACTCAGTTTATGAGGTGGCAGCTCACAAATCTTTATGGTATTCACAGGTAAGCAGAACTCACAGTATTGTGAAAAAAATAAACAATTTTTGTCACTCATGTCAAAGATAGACGAGTGACATATCATCACGTCATTTCCATGATTGTGGATGATAACGAAAACCCCGAATTCAGTGCCTCACATTGTGAAAATGTTTTAGAAAGTTGAGTGGAAGAACAAAAGTGTGTAGGAAGAAGTGGACTTGAAGGCAGCTATTATTATTGCTGTAATTCATGCAAAAGGAGCCCAGAATCCTGACGTTTCTGTTTACAGTGTCCATTTTATTGATCTTTACTAATCTTGTTTGCAGGAACCCTGAGTTATCCAAAAGCCATAATAATCAAAACTGCACAAAATAAAGGTTTGGATTATGTCACTCTGCTTAATGAACTTATATATAAGCTTTACCTTCTGAAACGAGGGAGAAAAATCTCAAAACTTTTTCATGACGTTCACATTTTTCTATATTTTTTCCTTTCGCCGCACCATGCCATATGGTGACGTGCAGCATGGAACCGAAACTGCTGGATTCAAGCTGCTGTAATTGACGCCCTCCCACTAACTCGCATTAGATTAGACAAGTTCCCATCAGCAGAAAAGTGGAAAAAAAAAAACAAAAAAAACCAAAAAACACGTGGGCTGTCGGAGCGGCTCGAAGCGGGGCGCCCGGTCCGGCTAAAAGGGAGTGATTGCATTCAGCTCTGAATTGTTTTCTTTTCCCCGCAGCTGTTCAGCGGGTCGCAGTCGGTGGCTGGTGATTTTATAGAGTCGGGGCTCCAGAGGCCGGCCACCTCGCTCTTGTGGCTTGATTATTGCTCACTCGCTCCCCTTTCCTTTCCTTCCCTCCCCCCCCCTCCGGTTGCCTAGGTGACCACCACACGCACGGCCCGGTCGAAGACGGGGAAGACAAGCGGGAGCTGCCGCCTCGGCCCGGCCGCCCCCTCTCCAAGCAGGTCCTGCGCTGCTCCTTCGAGGGCTGCGGCAGGACGTTCACCTGGCCGGCTCACCTCAAGTATCACCTCAAAACGCACAGGTAACGTCAAACAGAGGACGAGCTAACTAACTAACTAGTAAAGCATTACATTTGTCAAGAACATAAACATTAAAAATGTTGATGTTCCACTTCCTACTGCTGGAAGTTTCTTCTACACGTCCAACCAGAGCTTTAACAGAACATTTCAGGACAATGCGCATTTGTGTATTGAAACGGCCTAGTCAAAACCCTGACCTCTATCTCACTGAGAATCTTGACTGCGCGTGTTCCTTGCGGTCCTGCTTATTGTCCAGGAACGACCGGATGTTCCAGTGCAGCGCCGAAGGCTGCGGGAAGAGCTTCTACGTGCTGCAGAGGCTGCAGGTCCACATGAGGACTCACAACGGCGAGAAGCCCTTCATCTGCAAGGAGAAGAACTGTGGCAAGAAGTTCACCACCGCTGGAAACTTAAAGAACCACCGGCGCATACACACAGGTGGGCAGGCGGGGAGACGCACGTCGTAATAAGTTCAAAGACGCTGCAGGCAATAACCGGCTGAGGTCATTTACTGGCGGAACGCTTCCTTGGCGCAATTAAGCTGCAGATTTGAAGAGTCAGCAGTGCTGATGCCTCCGTTTCACTGCTGCACTTAATTCAGGGTGACATTTAGATCTTTGATGGTCAGTTTTATAGTCGGAATCTTCTAGTGATTAGTTCACAGACCACACGCAGCAAATGAAGTTGAAGACGCTGCTTCCTGAGGGTGCGCTAGGGGTCACCCGTTTTATGAAACATCCTTCTCATAAGCTTTTTCTCTTCGAAACGAGGCAAAAACGACTGGAATGTGATCAAAAGCTCCGTTACAATAGTAAAAGGAGCATTCCTATCAGCGTCAGTTCTCTGGCTGGACCCCGAAAGAACAAGTTTGGGGTTTTTTGTTGACCACTTCAGCACCTCTAATTTTTTGCAGCGATCACACGGCTGCACCGCGTTAGAAAATATTGCTATGCGTGCCTATTCTTTTCTCCAATCTGCCTCTGGACGCTGTGTTAAACATGCCAAACCAATAGGGGGCAGTGTAGCGGAAAGCTGAAACCCATGTCAACCAATCAGATGGCTTGAAAAAAGAAACACAGCTTCCTGTTAGGAATCAAACGTTGTGTGAGGAGGTTCATTTGATTGAACTACTTTTAAGTGGCGTGTTGGAATATAAAGTTATTAAAACACAAGACCATGTCGATTGAGACTCGGGTTAAAACGTGGCGAATTATTTGTCACAAACTCGATCCCAAAGTTCCTTTTTACAGTTTTCTCAAATTTTCACTTTGGTCAGAGTTTTTATGAATGTTTTTGGTGATATTAAACTGTGAGTTTGTGTGACTGAAAGGCCAAAACACATATAAATGCATCGATTTTCCAGATATATCTTTTTTTTTATTTTTATTTTTCACCATTTGTTTAAATGGCAGCTTTCTGTTTTGAGATCATTTTCTGCTCTCTCCTGCTTCCCTCTTTACGCACTGAGCAGACTTCGCTGTTCTCTGCTCATTTTGCTTCGATTTCCAGAGAGGAAAGCACAACACGCAGCATTTACAGGACAAATGACCTCAGTGATTGGATTGAACGTTATTACCAACACGTCCCTTTTAATTAATGATTCAATTACACAGAATCAGCTGCTCGCGTGCCACGAGTGTCGGACCCGTTCGTTTTCCGTTCCCCCTCTACCCCAACAAGCTAATTATTTACCATGTAGAAATAACATCATCAGAAACGGCGATTTGTCTCGTTAGCGACGTTGGTCTGCTGTTGTTCTGAACACTTGCTTGCGCCAAGTGGCACTTGTTAATGTGCTGGTTTAAACCGACTCTAGAAACTTTAATTAGGTTTCACGTGTTCACAGATGTGGTTTATTTTTGTCTTTTTCTCTTTTTTTTTTCCCTTTCAGGTGAGAAGCCTTTTCTGTGCGAGGCAGATGGCTGCGGGCGGTCCTTCGCCGAGTACTCCAGTCTACGGAAACACATGCTCGTGCACTCGGGTGAGCAAGGTCGCGGTTGTTTCTCCGCGTAATCCTTCAGATGTTTCGCGTGCGGCAAAAGAGAGAGATGGCATGGCTTTGAAACGCCTCCCTGCCTCCAAGGTGAGAAGCCTCACGTGTGCGGGATCTGTGGGAAGACGTTCTCTCAGTCCGGCAGCAGAAACGTTCACATGAGGAAGAGGCACGGGGAGGAGGGGCTGGCTGCTGACGGCAGAGAAACAGGTCTGCATTACACACGGTACACACACACACACATCCGCCCACACAGTGCAAGAGGTGGATATGCTAATGGCTGGACTGCGTCGCTTCAAGCGGCTCAGACTACCTGCTCCAAGATGGCTTTAATTCAAGCGTAAAGCTTGGAACGGCGTTTGATTTAAGGACGTTCACCTCGTTTTGTGAAGAACAGCCGTTGACTATAATCACAAAAACGACACCGTTATTTAGAAACACGTCTTTAAATCTCCAACTGCTTTGTTCCTGTAATGTCTTTTAAAAGGCTGCATTTCAAATAACAATGAATTTAAATACTTTGGTCAATAGACCTGATGGATTTAATGAAGGGAAGGACAAATAAGTGGACAGATGCAATATTTAGGTGATGTAGAGCATCCTTACAAAGCTGTAAAATAGTGCATCTAAAATTAAAACCTTAAAATGTCTTAATTTAATTTTAAAATTGTAAGTTGGCCCTAGTTACGTTAATCACAGGACTTAAGTCTTTTGTCCTGGTGAGACTATTTAATCTCGGATTAGGGCTGCTGGGGCAAAAAAAAAAGTGATTTTTTTTTTTTTTGAGAAATTTGACTTTTATAAATTCTGAGAAAAAATTCAGATTTTAATTTTTGTCCTCATGCGGTCCTGATCCTCTTCAGTAAATCTGGTGTCTTCTGTCTGGTTTCATCTTTTTTCTCGTGCAACCTTTTTGTCAGACGTCTTCATTGCGTTCTTTGCTAACCGCTAACTAGCTAGCGAGGTTTTTTTTTTTGCCTCCGTCAGGGGCAATTCGTCTTCACCATTGACTCTCTTCTGTCGTCAACCCGTACGAGGCTTGGTGAGCTCTGTGGAAACATTTCAGCACTATATCATAGAGCGCCTCAAAATAAAATGCACTTTTCTTCTGTACGTTTCTGTTGCGATACATTCATAACGGTCTAAAAAAGGCTCAAGTTGAGTTGGTGAAAGCTGCAGAAACCCTGTAACAGGACAGGAAATGGACCAGAAGTAAATTCTTCCTCTCTCCATACTTACCCAGAGTCTGAAAATACCTGAATCACACTCTTCTCGTCCTCCAGTCTGCGTGTGTGTGTGTGTGTGTGTTCCCTGCGTTTTGACTTTACAAATCGCTGACACGCGTATCGTGTTTTTCATGAATCTGCCGTTTCTCAAACGTCGGCCGTCACAGAGCGGGAAATTCTGTTCCTGGCATCGTTTTCACCACCTCTTCAGGATCAAAGCGTCCCACAGCGAGCTCTTCACACTTTCAGACCAATCGCACAAGACGCTGGAAATTCATGTTTAGACAGAAACAATGACAGCAGACAGCGCATCCTCTCGCCTGTCATTTTCGCTCGGCGGCAGCGGGGGGAAAAGCGTCGCAGCTGAATCACCACAGGAAACGCTGCCAAAGCTCTAATTATAAACAACAGATTTATTCGGGTCACCCTCCCCGAAGAGGCTGGTCGTTTGTAAGAGCCGAGCCAGGGAAGACGCGGTTACACAACAGACGGGTAGTCTCTCCGTTCTACATAACACAATTACCGGATGAATTATTAAACCGACTTTCCCTCGGCTCTAAACAACATGGAGAGGCTAAGTCAGAACGACGGCGACGAGCAAGTTCGTTTCTAAACGCTTACTGAAAACTTACGACCCGCTTTGAAGAACGATTCGTTTAAAAATCTGAATACTTTGTGAAAAGTAAGGTGTTTTTGTTTTTTTACTGCCTGTCTTGCTCTCCACAGGAGAGGCTCTAACACAAAGCAGCCTGCTGGAGGCAGATGGTGAGAATGGAGGTGGCTTGGTCACCATGACAACAGCTGTGGAGCCCATGAATCTTCATCATGCGATGCTGAGATCACCAGGTAGGCATTAAAACATGAGGGAGAACGCGCACGCAGTGGGAGGAATTACAGTCAACCCGTCCGACAGCGTTAGCGTAAATGCAGCAAACGCTTATTTGGAGTTAGATCATAAATGTCCTGTTGCTGCCAGAGATGCTGAGTCAACTTGTTACCAGTGTGTTGTCAACAGGGAGTCTTAGTCATGCCCGCACCTTTTCCCGCAGCCTAGATTTAAAGGTTCCTACAACCTTTGATCGATCAGCAGCCATTTGTTCCCGTTTCATTTCAAGTCATTTTTACCAACCTGATGTAAACGATGAAAATGTTTCCAGTGAATCTTGGTGGGTTTTTCCATGTGAAAACAAGTAGGATTCATCGTTGGGTAAAAAAAGTGAAGTCATCTTTTCATGAGTCGAAGACAAACGAGTCAAATTGTTAATTTTTTCTAAATTTTGAGAAAGTTAATTTTTGTACACTTCAACCTTCCAATTTTATTGAGATTTCATGTAAAGTGGTGTATAAATTCTGAAGTGGAAGAAAAAGAATGGCTTTATAAATCTGAAAAGTGTGGCATGCTTTTGTCACAGATAAAAAAAAACTACCCTCAAATAAAATCTAGTGGCCTGAGTACTTTTGCAAAACAGCTGATCCACAACTATGAGGTGGTGATTGGTTCAAAGGTTACTTGACTGAAGTGGAATTATTAGTGTAACTAAAATGTTTGTTTAACTTGCCCCTTTTTTCTTATTCCTTTCATTGCAGGATCTGCAGACTCAGTGGTAGTCCTTGCTCAGCCGCATGAGCTGGTGACCATGACAACGGAGGGCCATGCTTACGGCGACGACGTGGTTGCTCTGCTTTAGTGTATTTCAGCAGCATTGGACTGACAGGCTCAGTGGGATAAACATAGACATGGCTATTTGTAAAAAAAAAAAAAAAAAACAACAAAACATGAATCAGTCTTTAACACTTGTAGATATTTGTAATTAGCAAACAGTTTTATTTTGACACGTGTGAAATGGTGGCGTTTGTATGAGCCACGTTCTGTTTTTCTTTCCCCTCATGATTTCCAAAAGCAAACGCTCCCAAAGAAACGCAGAAACGGGTTGGAGACGATGACACAGCAGAGGAAACGCAGCGACGCTTGCAGATGTGAAACTGTTTACTCGCTAACCTCAGTGGCTGCTCCGACGGCCACGCTTGCATTGTAACACACACGTACCATTTTTATGGTAAAAAGAAAAATTAACTTTTAATAAAAACAATCATGTTTTGCACAAACAGCCAAAGCCCCCTGTAGTAAACATCTATATGACGCTAAAATAGTTCTGTCCAGTTCCAGCTGACAGCATCCAGTGCTTCACCCGCTCTCGCAGATTTACAGCAGAATAAATCGACGCCTGAGTGTTTAAATGTAGTCAGTTATTTCTATCTCGGCAGCTGGTTAGAAAAGGCAGTGAAAAGTGAATCAGTTTGAAGGCGAGCGCCGTATAAATCGACCCTTGTTCATTACTGCTCCTCAGTGGATCTTCAGCTTGTGAAAATGGTCCAACATGGCGCCTAGCGCCCAGCTGGCCTCCACATTCTTCACTTTCTTGGTTAACTAGAGGTGGGGGGGGGGGGGGAAAAAATCAAGTCACTAAAATACCTGCATTTACGATTCAAAGAATAACAGTTTGAGCATTTTTTTTAAGGTAAAGACAAAAGAAATGCTTAATTTATGCAAAATGATGCTGTTGAATTGGAGTTTAAATTTAAGTCCTAAACTGAGCAGGGACAAAATTTAATCTTGATGGTCGGGTTGCTCTCAGGCTGCTGTAGCATGTTGAAGTTTGCAACAAACCTATACTAGAATGTGCAATATAAAGCTAATCTATTCCTTATAGTATAATAAATAAAGTTGCAGAAGCTAATTAGTAACAAGCACAGTGTATGCAGCCCCGCCGTGTTCTGCTCTTATCAATCACACATCCCAGAAGATCTGCGCTTGACTCACCCTGCAGTCACAACAAGCAACAAAATGATTTTAAACAAAAGCTGAAAACGGGAGAAGTTGAACTGCTTACTGAAATCATAGCCTAAAAACAAAAGCAGTAAAAGCCAAATAAAACTAATATGTCTGGCTTACTTGAGGCTCGGGGCGATAATTCAAGTTAATTAGTCGGATTGGGCCCTGACCGGGTCTGGCCGAAACTATGTTCAACTAAAACGCCAGCAAATTCGCAAAGCTCCACCAGCCTAAAAGAGACGGTTGTGCCATAAAACAAGGCTCTGCACTGGCTCCCCAACCTGCAGGACGGTGCTGTCCTTGAAGCCAAAGCCATCCTTCAGCAGACAAGTGATGTAGGTCAGGTCCATGCACAGGAACGGACCGACAGCCGGGTACTCGCTCATCTTATTGCACGCTGAGCAGGAGACAAGAAACATCATCTCCGTTTGCTTGGATAATCACTCATTTGTATTCTGCTGACAGATGAGGGCAGCATTTCAGATAGAAACCACTCAGGGTCCATTGAGATGCGCGCTGTGTGTCAAGTGCAGGGAGCAGCAGATCTGTCATCGTAATGATGTATTCCTCAACCGGTCTCACCCTCTTTCGCTCTCTTCTTGAAGTCTCTGACCCGCACCGTTCCTCCTTGGACATCATCTACGATGGGAAGAGAGCGACGACAGGGGGGGGAGTATCATTATATATTTAAAATGCCAAAACAGTAATTACAACAGCTCATCTACATGCACATTTATATAGTCCTAATAACAGAGCTGATGGCCTTTCAGTGCAGACTGGCAGCGGGACGACAATTTCTATAATAACCGCACAACTATGGCTCATCAAATCCCCTGATACAGGAGCAGATGACTCACATTTCTCAGCCTCTGTCTCGCATGCAGGCGCTGTGTAATTATGTAAGGTGTGGACAGGGAGGTGTGTGTGTGCGCACACACTTACTGATAAGGCCCGCGTCCACAGCTCTGTCAAAGTAATAGGAGAACGCGTAGAACACGTCGCTGTCTTCGAGCGGCTCGTGCGGCTGATGAATAATCCCCTTCACCACCTTGAGGACTTCCTGATAGCAAGGCTTGTATCCCGCACGACCTGAGGGGGCAAAAACGGAGGCAGGCTTGCAAATTATGCACGGTCTCTTTGAACAATGTTTGCGGAAACTCTTGGAAATGTCAAGCTGGATAATGCTCAAATTTATCACATGCCCTGTTTTAGCCAGTTAAAATGATTGATGAAGGAAAATTACCAGCAGGATCAAAAGTTCCCGCCGACATCTTCAGTTGGAATCAACATGATGGATTCCTCAAGCTTTGGAAATGCTTTTATAACTTATACCTGACCTTTATCTTGTGTCCTGCTGCTTTACTATTAAGTATAGCTGAAACGATTCGTCGAATGATTTGAGTGCCTCGACTATTAAAATTTGTTGAGGAAACTTTTATCTGCCTCGAAGCTTCGTTAAATTAGGTTTTATTACTTAGCGTGCGTGTTCCGCCTATGAGTTGTTGCGAAGTGCTAGCAGCATGACGCTGAATTGTCCAGCGTTTTCTGAGGTTTTTGGGGGACAAACAAGTTTTGTTAAATTGGGTGGGGCGATGCTTGGAGTATGACAGTGTTTCTGAGCTCGGAACCACATCATCAGTGTTTTGGAGCAAGAGATCTGATCACACGATTAGTCATAAAAATATTCTTTAGAGTACTCGATTACTAAAATATTCTTTTACAACAGCCCTGCTGTTAAGCCTCCCAGGAGAGCAACAGATGTCATGGTTGGACAGATTAGAAATAGGGTGGTAGGGTGTCCCGTCAGACCGTCAGTTCCCAAAACCACACAATCACAAAAATAAAAAGCTTTGTAAAAGTGCATGCAGGGTCAATGTGACCCCATCAGAGGGCACAAAGCCTGCGAAGACCCCAAAAGGTGCCTTCATCAGACAACTTGAACCAATCTTACCATCCTGGTCTCCGCTCACTTGGTAGGTAAGACCTCCGAAGCTCCAGTCGTCCCTGAACTTACTCGGCAGGCAGGAGCTTTTAAAAACCTGCCACTCCAACCCTGGGAGAGAGAGCGCACGCATAATTAATCTCCTCAGCGGTCCAACAGCTTCACACCAGCTTATCACGGCCCGAGCCGGCTGATACCACACCGCTTCTGCAGAAGCGCTTCCCTGACTAATCTCCAGTTATAACATGATATGTATATTAGCATGGAAACTGGAAGTACACCCTTTATCTAGATGGAGGGAAGGAAGACTCTCGTGAATCCTCTGAGAGGCAAAGCGATGACAATGAAGCTCGGTTAACCGTTTGTACCTTCTGCGCCCAGAGCCCCCAGGGTGGAGAGGCGGGCGGCCATTAGTCCATTCCCAAGATAACTGCAGGAAAAGAAAAAAGACAAGAAACCAACCAAGTGGATTTAACCGGTCATTGTAAAAATGGTATTGTAGCTAAAACAGAGGTTTCTGCTTGTTACTAATATCACTTTGAGGCCACTAAAAGCTGTACTAATTACATCTACATCCTGCGACTGTAAGATATCATTTGAAGCTTTTGCATACATTGGCATTTTAAAGACAGAACAGATCTGAAGCAGTGATGCCATCTGCATAATGAGATCTGCTACCTGTGAGTGTACAGCTCAAACGTTGAGTTGAGGAAATCAAATCTGGCAACATAATCGCCGTCGGGAGCGCTCTCGATCGTTTTCTGCAGCAAATTATAAATGTGACATTAAGCTGGTGTAGTTTTTCCAAAGAGTCCATCAAAAGTGCAGACAAGTAAGCCGACCCTCAGTTTGGGCAGGAACGTGATCTGAGTGGATCCTCCTCCCAAGTCCAGGATTCCCACAGTCTTTGTGGCGCGAGCGTTCAGATGACCTGAAAAACAAAATGAATCACCGTAATCCAGCGTCTGCAGCTGGGAGCAGCTCATCGCTCCCCACCTGAGATGCCATCTCCAAAAGGCCCGCTTCGGCCGACGCGCACCGTCTGAGAAAACATTCCGGCTCAGCTCGGGCCGAGAAAGATCACAGAAATTGGCCTTAGGGAACAAACTCATCCTCCTTCTCATCGGCTGCTATTTATGGACGCCGGCGTGTAACGCAATAGGACGGCGGGTCAGGAAAACGCGCGGAGTCTGGAGAAAACACAAATCATCTACGCAACGAAGGAAACAGCTCAATGTTTTACTGACGAGCCTGAAGCCTTTTATTTCCACTTTTAGTCAGGCTCAACTGCAACCATGTATTTTACTTTATACTTTCTATATTTTCACTATTTGACAATAGAGTTGGCATTGCGATTGATGTCCTCTAAACTATTTTGTGTGTTGTTCACTCCATTGTTGACTCCGTCGTATTTTCAAGTCGGTATTTGTGTTTTTTGCGCTTGAAGTTTATCCTGGTTCTCAATTTTAGAATTTTGCAACAAATACCAAAAACATATTGCGATAAAATTCTAAACACACATTGACCGTTCACATTGTGAAGTGGAGGCGAAAATGAAGAATTTTCGCAATTTTTTATAAACAAATACCTGAAATCTGAAAAGTGTGGCATGCATTTATTTACATTCAGCCCAGTGAATGTACATAAATAAATTTCGCTAGTGCAGCTGGAAGTGTTTGGGGTGGGTCTTCACCAACTCTACAGATTTAATACTGGAATACAACATGATGCGGCCACCGCCGTGCTTCAGGCTGGGGATGTTTTACCCTACTACTCCTCTCCCAAATGGTCATCTTACTGCTTGGTATTATTTTTGCACTGCTTCCTTCTATACAACAAGTATGGGTCACTTTGTGTCGGCCTGTTTGTTGTCGTGAGCGTACAAATTGTCAAAAGCTGTACAAACACTGGGCTTTACAGTACTTGCCTGTTAGAAAGTTCAGAGAAATCCAAGCCAGAATGCCTAGGTTTGAAAGAAACAGGAACATATTTAAAAAGCTGTCATTTCAGAAGACAAACCAAAAAAGAAAAAAAGCTCTATTTGAAACAAATTTGTGAAGTGCAAACGCATGCAAGCAGAGCCTAAACTGCTGACAAACCAATTATCCGGCTGTACAACAGCCTCATAATTACTGGCTTTCAGGGCTTGAAACGACGCCGCTGAAAAACATTTGTTGTTGTTAATGCGTCATCGCAAAAAAAACATCTATAATCTTCTGTAATTTAGTTAAACGCCTTGATTAAGCAAAAGGTCCTGACAGAAGATCCATTGGGCGCATCGTTACGATGCAGAAACCTTCAAAACAACAACGCAGAGGGGGGAGAAAGTGCTCATCGGGGCAGAAGCCGTACCTTCGTTTGTGCCGTTCATAATGCTGACGCTGTTGTCTGGCACCAGAAACGGGGATTCGTCAAACATGAGTTGGACCTGAGAGAGAGGAGAGGGAGGCGACGTGAGGAGGAGGAGGAGAGCAACAGGAAGCTGGAGCTAAACGGCCCGAACATTATCAGCTGTAATGGCAGCTCATCCAGAGGTGCCCTCCACCGGATGGGATTAATTCATTCCCTCTGGAACAGATTATCAAAGTATCATTCATCTTCCAAGGTGCCTCAGGGCTACCCGTTTTATTCCCCTTATCCTCATAAACGATAGCCTTTGACACTGGGCTTACAGCTTCATAACTTTCCCCTGCGTCATCGACGGATAAAAACAGCGTCCACACAAAAAGGTTACAAGGCCAAACACCGTCTCTATGTTGAGGAGCTGTTGCCTTACTTTTGCTGAATTGTTACAGTCTGACCTGGTCAAGAAGTGCCTGGGCTTTGGCTGCAGGCAGCAGGCGGAGTCCGGCCGTGGCTCGGAGGACCAGTGGGGTTCTCTTCCAGTCCAGACGAGGAACCGTCTTCTTGGCGACCTTCAGCAGCATCCTCACCGTTTCACCAGCCTGGAGAGAGATTAAGCGCGGCAGATTGATGTAGGGGCCGAAATATCGCAGGTTAATTTGCCAGGACCATCCTTTGTTGGGAATTTGGTGAAATAAAAGCTTAAGATTACAATGCAAGTTTTATCTACAAATGCACAGCAGGGTTAAGAACATAAATGTTGTGTTTTTAACATGACTAATGAAACGGCATCATGAATTTAGACATTTTAGAGACAGAAAGATGGTGGTGAGTCAGAACAGCTTTGTTGCACTTTTTGCTTCAGTTTTATTCAAAATGGTAGTTTTCCTTTGCAGGTCAGAAACTCCTCATTTTTTGAACGAACTAAAAAGAAGTGGACTAAGGACACAGACTTGGGGTACACCAGTCTACTTTTTTAAATTATGATTTCCAGCTGACTGTGACTCACAAGAGTCAATCATTTAAAAGCACTATTAGCCCATCGTACAAACGGGACAATTTCAGGTTAAAACTATTGTAGTAAAGTGAAAAAACAAATAATACATCATGTACACTGCTACATTTTGGGCATAGGCAACCGCTTGATTCTTGTCATCTTAGTCAATTCAGCTTTTGACGACGTCAACTGCTCCAAATATGAAATTGCCAAACCTCTCACGTTTCTACTTGCATACCAACTGCTAATAGACATACTAATATGTACAAGTTACTTTAAAAATGTATTTACTCATAAACAGTTCCATCTGTAAAAAAAACCCCCAGCATCTTCTAATGAAGCTGATGCAACCGGACCGCAGTCCAGAGAGATCACGTTACTTTCACACCTCATTATTTCAAATTTCTCTCCTCTTTATTATTTCCAGCAGGAACAACTCCCGGCTTTGTTTCTATTCCTGACCTTTCACCTCGGCTAAAGTGTCACCGATCACATTCTGACGATGAACTCACCGTTTCGGGGTAGTCGGCGTACGCCGACAAGCCCGGCTTTATGGAGTGGAACATCTCATTGTCCAGAACAGGCAGCGGCTCTGGAAAGGCACAACATCCACCCACATCATCAAATATGAAGCAGCTGCTAAAAGCCCTCAAATGCCTCAAACCTCTTAGCATGCGTATGCATGATTCATCAGGCAAATTAAGCCCTCTGTGACTTATGGCCTCTGAATTTACAGGTTTAATGAAGTATGAAAATGGAGTAGGTGCCAAGCAAACTTCTATTAGTCAACCAAAACACACATTTTGGGGAAGGATGATAGGAGAGACCCAGAGAGAGAGAGAGAGAGAGAGAGAGATCGCTTCCTGGTTTTACCCGAGTTGCTCTGGATGAAGGTGTAGACGTGAATGCGCGTCCCCGTGCTCCCCGCGTCAAACATCACGGCGTAGAAGATGCGGCTGTGGTTGGCCGGTCGGCTCAGGCTCGGCAGGATCCCGGACAGATCCAGGAGGGACGCGCCGAACTGGGCCCGGCTCAGCCCGGCCGCGGCGAGGAGGACCAGCAGGAGGAGCGGGCCGGACGGCTTCATCTTCCCTCTGGGGCATAAGAAGAAGGAGGAGGAAGGAAAGAAAAAAAAAAAAAAAAAAAAGGGAGGCCGATGAGTAGATGTGTTGAACAGCAGAAAAGCAGCTTAACTGGGTGAAGACTTTGTCCCGAGGGGTAAATTACAGGTAGCGGAGGCGCGAGAAGACATCGGGTTATTTACGCCGTCGGATCCGACCACGCCTCAGGCGAAGATGATGTCCAGCCAACCAAAACCAATGTTTACCGTCTGCGACGGCTCGCACGGAGAGTTTAAACACGACGCTTAACAATCAGAGGAGGCGGCTCGCCGGCTTTCAACAATGTATCATAAAAATGTTTCAATTCCCACGGACTCCGGTCAAATACTGATAAAATTACACGAGCGCCTCTTACGGGATTCACAATTACAGGGTTGTCCAATAATCGCTGCCAAAACCCCTCTACCTGTACTACTGAACACTTCACTGAGGTGTTTCAGAGTTGAGAGGCTTTTTAGATCCATTTCCCGCGGACGGAGTCGTACTCCACTGTCACCCTGTTGTGTAGCGGAAAAAATGTAACTTTAAAACGTTGGCTCATTAAAGCTGCATCTGCAAAATAAAAACTAAAAAAAAAAAAAAAAAAAAAAAAAAAGAGCCACAGCAACAACAACGTCCAATTACATCTGACTGACTAGGAATTACACCGTCTCGCATGTAATCACATAATTTGTCGTCTCATATTACACCTTTCCATCCATTTTGAGCACTTAGACGAAATGACACAGAGACCAGGGTCTCTGCACATTTTTCCAAAGCCAAAATTTCACACTTTCACTGAAAAAACATCTTTTACAAAATTTCAATGTTGAATATACATCCATGCTGATTTATCTTTAAAAAAAAAAACAACAACATTTAATTGTTACAAGAACGCTGAAAAATAGACACACATGTTCAACAGTGCCTTTGCTCCAGCTGTGCAACCTCAGTCCCCTGCGACTCGTGTCGGTGTAAATTAAATATGTGGCTCTGTGGCAGCAGAACACGCTCAGCCAAAGGTCACAGACCAGAGCCACAAAGCGTGTTCATCCTCAATTCTTTCGCTGCGAACCGAGCCTCAGAAACACCAGGCGCGTCAGGATAATAAATCCCTATTGATCAGATTAAAAGTGGTGCACACAGAGCAATCGGGTGGTGTTTGTACTGAACCCGTTTGACCCCTTTGTTGCCGAATCAATCAACGCAGCAGCGTAGATAAGGACGCTTTCATCGTGGATCTTCATTTTTATGTCTTTCCCAGAGGCAAATGCATATTTTCTTTTGTGAATAAAAAGCATCACAAGTCAAGATTTGGTTCGTCTGCATTTGCGATATTTTATAGTTCTCGAGCCTTCACACCACTTTGTTGTGAATTAGCTCTATATACATAAATGTAACTGCATTCAACTACAATTATAATTTGTAGTTTCAAAGTTACAAAAAATGATAACTTTCTGTATCTCAGACTGTGCATAAAATCGAATCTCGAGTCAAGGTTTTACTCATACAGTTTCACATTCCAGGATTGTTCTGCTTACTTTATTTCTACGAAGATCATGAATGAAACTACTCAGCGGGGATCACTAAGCTAATCTGCCCGCAAGCATGGGGGGGGGAACAAAGCAAAAACAAAAAAAAGTGAATTTTTAAGAGTAAACATGACAATTGGATTACAAGTAACAGATATATTGATGCACAGGTTACATACAATGAGATTATAATTACTGTTTTCAATTAACACTATTTCACAAGTTAACTACTAAAGCAGCATGAGAATGTTCCAACAAAATAACATCCATCAAGAAAGTGTTAATAGCGTACTGCTGCATAGCAAATAAGAATTTTGACTCATTGTGCACTAATATTTGCAGTTGTAAAACATGCATAAATGTTTATTTAAACGAATTTTGGCTTAGTTAAACAGTAAATTTATAAATTGATATAAATAGTACAGAAAAAGCCAGGTACAACTTGAAACAAAATGAGATTGGACATAAAAATGGCCTATTTTAAAGCGACCAGCTGTAAATGACCTTTTAGCATATAAAAGATAAACTGCTTTTGAAATGTACACGGCCACAAGACACTTAGCAGGAGTAAAAAGATCTATTTATATATTTCTGTAAGCTATGCCTCCCTGTAAACAATTTATTTTTTTATTGACCACACACCAATACCCTGCAGTGAAACACATTTATGTAAGAAAGCTGTTATTGACTCCATAGTTAATTTGAACACAAATTATGTTAAAAGTGCAAATTTATTTCAACCCGAGTGCCCCCTTACCGCCCCGAGGCCACTGACAAACTTCGGTCGCCCCTGGCTGTGAGTATCTGCTTACAATTTAGCAAAGACAGCAGCTTATAACGAAAAGTGCCTTCAAATGACTCAAAAGAGACATTCACAAGAGACACTTAAACCCTCGGTTTATACGCTTAACATTAAGGATAATTATGAGAAAACTTTATTGGCTACAATTGTGAGGAAACAGTCACGGTGGTTAGCATCCCTGCTACATTACAGAAAGCTAACGGCTGAAGTTCGACGAGCTAACGTTGGGTTGTCAGCGGTTAAACAAAACGACGCGTTGACCCAACTAAACGTCTCCTCGTGAAATCTTTAAAACGGTGAAATAAATGAGTCTGTAGCTAACAGAGTGGCGTCTAAAGGCTAAAAACCGCGGCCTCACCATGATGTCCACCTGACTCCTTCTCGCAGTGGAATCAGTAGTTCTTGGTTCGGAGCCGAACTCACATCGGAACCGACTCCTGGTACCAAGTAGTGGACTCCTAACGTCCGGATCATCGGCTCACTGAGTCTGTGGAGGTCATAATCTTCCGCCGGAAGTGATTCCTCTTTCACAAACTGACAAAACATCAACATGGGATAAAGCGATTACCTACACTTTTTTTTTTTGTCATATCAATATATCATAGTTTTGCTCTTATGGAGCACCAAAAACGCCTGGTGGTCGCTTTATGTGTCGCTTATTGCTTATTTAATCGATATTAAATCCACAGCGAAACAAAACACGGACACACTTTAGTGACGTCACATGAGGCACAAAGTTCTTTAGTTTGCTCACTTGTTTTTTTTCTTGTTTGTTCTTAAAAACTACTCTTTAACCCTCTTCATCAGTTTATAACTGTTACTTAGTTGTTTTTTATGTATTTAGCCATTTTAATCAATTGTGTTCAAAATTTGTGTGTAATTTGGTTTGGTTCTGATTTCCGTTTGGGCCAGTTGAGTCCTAGAAAATAGGTGAGATCAGAACCTTTGTTCAAACCAAAAGACCTACTTGGGTAATTTACTCATCGTCTTTTCACTCAAATCTGACCAACTGGATTTTTTTTGTGCCTCTTGTGATGTCGCTGACCCAGATACAGTCAAATTGGGATCAGGCGTTTTTCTTTCCTTCAGAGCTCCTTCTGAAAACTTTTGACGTTTTTATACTTCTGCAGAGGGAATCCATGCCTCATTACCCAGCTACGTTTTACCACCAGTGTACAATATTTATTTAAAAAAAAAACAGCACAAGATGGTACCTTTAAATCACAAACATCCGGATCGTCAGCTTGGTCATTCCTTGGTAGTTCATTTTACTCCAGAAATAATTGCCATCTATTTATAATTCATAAACTGCTGAAACAGGAGCGTGCAACATGAGTGTGCGTTACAGCATGGTTCAGATGAACGAGTAAAGTACAATAGTGCACAGAAATCAATGCTCACTCCACTCAAATGACTTGTTTTTATTACAATAGCTCACAGCGTCATCACAGTTTGCTCTCACAAACTCAAAGGGGATTTCAAAAACTGTAACATGATTAATAGCAGTTTCATCTCAGATATTTTATCATGCTGGCTGATTTAGATTCTTATGGTTCAAGTTCAGGAGATGCAATAGAGTCCAATCTAACTGTAACACCATTAAGGCTACAAACTGAATCTGACAGGAATGCAAATCCAACCCACAACACAAGACACCATTTCATTGAATACTTACAGTAAAAAAACAAAAAAAAAGATTTTCTTTTAGTTTTAATGAAGATCAGCTTAGTGTGTAACGGCTTTTTTTTTTTCACATTTAAAATCAGATGAATGAAACTATTTGTTCATAAACCTGCACAAAGATTCTTGTTCTGCAGCAGAAAACCAGAGTTTCTCTCCTTGTGACATAATAAAACCGACTGGCCTTGACCGACTGAGGTCTGTTCGTCCTGAACAGACCTCAGTTAGATGTTACCTTTAAAATCACAAACATCCGGATCGTCAGGAATATAACCGACACCTGTGTGTAGGTGCACCATATGCGACAAAACAACAAAATAGCTGTAATTTGTTGTCTTTCAACAAATTTATGAGTTAAAACATTCTACATTTAAAAAAAAAAAAAGTTTTATTTTCCCAAACAGTAAAATAAAGAAGTGATCAACAGTAGCTTCCTGAACTCCACTCAGTCTTCTTGTTAAGGCAGGTAGCAAGTCAGTGAAGGATAAACTGCCTCTTTAACTTAGCGTCCCATGGTCGGCATGGTGACGGCCGGGCTTGTTACCGTGGCGTCCTCTGCCTTCCACTGAGACGTCACAGTCTTGATCTGAGTGAAGAACTGAATGCCCTGCAGGGAATATGGGGCGAATTTGTCGACAGGAAACCACTTTAATGTCTTTGAGATCATTAATGCAAAGCGTCTTGGAAAGAAATTAATAAAAAATTTTAAAAAAGAGAGAAAATTTGTGTTTGTCTTTTTACCTGCTTGCCGTAGAAGTTGGTGTCTCCTCTGAAGGAACCTCTGGAGCCGGTGAAGGAGAACATGGGCAGAGGGACGGGAATCGGTACGTTCACCCCAACCTGTGGAAATGCATAAATATTTCACTGCCAAAATGAGTGGAGATGTCTAAAGCAGCAGGGCCAGACAACATACATTTATACCAAATGAATCTCTTTATTCCCAAGCGCTGAAATCTGAAATCTGGATTTAGGGATTTTGAAGAACCTAAGAGGATTTGTTGCAAACACTGACGAGAACCAGACGAATCGGAGAACTCCTATTTATAAAGCCGCGACAGAACAAAACAATCCATCTTCCCGATAAGGGGTCACGTTTGATAATTACGACTGCTCACTGCGCCGTGTTGATCATTTTGTCGCTCAAATTGGTTTTTAGGTCTACGCAACTGCATCCGGAGGCAATCTGGTCCACGTTATTAACAACTCCGCCTAGGAGACCGACAACAAACGGTGAGGTTCCGTGGCGTTGTGCGTATACAAATTCATCAAGTAATGACAGGCTGAGATGATGATGCAAATGAGCTTCAAGTCATAAACCACTGATGCTTCAGAGACGTTTTCAGCCAGCGGGAAAGCCGATTATCACAACACAACAAACCCCGGCTTCCAAGGTGCGCGGCTGAGCTCGACATCGCTAATTCAAAAGCGACCGCGTCTCCGTTAAAGCTGAAACGCTTGTTGATTTTTTACAAACATCTCTCGTTCCCTCTCACCTGGCCCACATCCACCTCGTGTGTGTATTTGCGCGCCGTGGCTCCGTTGGTGGTAAAGATGGCCGTGCCGTTGCCATAAGGGTTTCTGTTGATCAGAGATATGGCTTCGTCCAAGCTGTCGGCTTCCAGGATTATGAGCACCGGCCCAAAGATCTCCTCCTTGTAGCATTTCATGTCCGGCTGAAAAAAACAGGCATGATCAGAGTGTAAAAAAACCCCCAATCCTGAGTGCTGTTAAAGTGCAAGACTGTTACTAGTATGCTCATTTTGCAGAAAATAATGATGCTTTAAAAAAACAACAACAAAAAAAAAACTGCACAGCTTTCCTATTTCAGGAGTCTTGAAGGGTTTCATTAGTCTGCAATATACAATGTCTGTCTAACAATAACCATGGAGAGAAGGAAATCTGTATTCTCCTCAACTTAATGCTATTGTGGGTCTTTTAGGCTGAAACTCCACCGTCGTTAAGCTCTGTGAATTTACCCATTCACGTCAACAGAATCAGCAAAGAACTGGGGAAAGCAGGACCAACTTTTTGATTCCCCTGATGAGCAAAGAGGCTGATGGGAGCTTTCTTTCACTTTAGCTTCAAATAGATTTTGCAGAAATGAAAACTTCTTCCTTGGTGATATTAGTCCCTTTCCATTTTCAGAAGGCCCTAAAGGGACATGCAGCCCCAGAGGAGAATTGTTCCTCTGTACAGGAACAGTATAGCCGTCTCTATAACAATAGAGACAACTATACTGACTCTATTGTTATAGAGACAGCTATACTGTCTCTACTGTAATGGAGACAATAGAGTCTATAACAATAGAGTCAGCTGAAGTCCAGTTTATCTGTGGCTCCCAGTTTGTCCAACCTATAGCGGTTCTAAAAGTATTCACGCTCTTTGGACCTTTCACATTTTGTTTTGGGCTGCAACCTAATGATTACTTTAGTAATCAATTATCGTGATGATGTATTGATTAATTGGATGAACAGAGTTTTCATTTAACCACCTGAATCTTTTCATTCAATATTAAAAACACATTGAAATATGCAAATACACAAATGATTCAATTCTTTTTATAAATAGGAAAATAAACATTTTAGTTCCTAAAATGCATTCCTTCACTAAATCTGGACTGGGTCAAGTTAAAGCTGTACAGCTTGAGGAGTTTTGGATAAAATATACCAGTATTTCCATAAAAAGTTTCTTTTTATCTTAAATGTAAAATGTGTGTTTCTTTGTACATTTTTGGCTTAATTACTGTTCTGAATATGTTTTTTTCCCCTCCCAACAACAGGCCTTCAGTTACTTCATCTAATATTATTATTTAAATAATTCATTAATCAAGATTAACCAAAATTATTGTCTCAGTCCTAATTTTGTCATGTCTTTTTTTGAGGAGAGAGTGTGATGGACCAAAACAAAGTGGTGCATGATTGTGAAGTGGATGGATACGTGTAAAAAATATAAACCCAACTACCTCGCCCCTAGTTTCACAGAATAAAACTAGGGACTGAAACCGATTTATTGGTGCCGGTTTCCTTACTTTTAGGAGATCGGACGATGTTTAGATATGAAGCTGATCTGATCCACCAATGTTATCAACCTCGGTGAAGGTCTAAAAATCAACCACTGCACTTTTCTTCTCTCCTGTTAGAGAGGTTTGACTGACAAACTGGCTGACCAGGTCATGTCTGCATATTTACAGTTAACAATAGTCACGCCATTGTTGCCAATTCAGCAACTTTCTTGATATCTGAGCAACATTTCAGACAATTAAACTGGTATGGACAAAATTGGAATTGGTAAGCTAAGCCTTTTAAAAGAGCGGTAATCTGCCGTCGGCCATAAAACAGCAATCGGTGCAGCCCTACATAAAACGTAATGATTAAAAAAAAAAAGCTTACCTTTACATTGCTCAGGATGGTGGGTCCGACAAAGTTTCCGTTCTCGTATCCTTTGACGTGAACATTCCTCCCATCCAGCAGCAGCTTAGCGCCTTCGTCCACGCCGCTCTGGATCAAATACTCCACCTTGGCCCTGGCTTCAGGGGAGATCAGGGGCCCCACGTCGGCCCCGGGCTGGTCGCCTGGAGCAAAACAATTTGTATATTTGAGCAGGGCAGCGTCTTGAATGAGCATTTTCTGATAAAATCTGCAATAAGCGGTTATACTTCAGGCTGTTTTGCATACAAAAAAGACGACACTAATCTTCTATTGACTGTTCCTGAGGGGGAGTTACCTGCGTTTACGCGCAGCGATCTGGAGCGCTCCACCAGCTCGGGGAGCCAGTCACGAGACTCCCCGACGAAGATGGCAGTGGAGAGAGCCATGCATCGCTGGCCGGCTGCTCCGAAAGCGGCCCCCACCAGCTGGTTGATGGTGTTCTCTTTGTTGGCGTCAGGCATCACCACACCGTGGTTCTTGGCACCCTGAACGACAAAATTGCGGACAGCTCTCCAATGTGCGAATTATCGCTGAAAATAATTGGCTCTTTAACGTCAGAGTGGTGCAAATTGAGACCGTCCAGTGAAGCAGTGAGAGTACCATGTTGGACTGGACCCGCTTTCCGTTCCTGGAGCCGCGCTCGTAGATGTACTCTCCGGCTTGGTTGGATCCCACAAAGCTGATGGCTTTGATGGCCGGATGGTCACAGATGAAATTCACAGCTACACAAACAAAAAGAAGAAAGAAAAACAAAGTGGTTCAAGCCTCTTTTTTAGATCTGTGCCCAGGCTTTAAAGAAATGTATCCAAATTATGAGTTGCACAGCTTCAAACAAGCATTCCCACATTTCCACAAGTTGTCTTCTTACAGCCACACACTTTTAATTTAATTGTGCAGTTATGAAGCCAAAACTGTCCAAAAAATAGTTTGTAAATATACTTGGTACTTCTCAAATGGCATAGACTTAACCTGGTAAAAAAAAAAAATAATTGAATCTATTAAGAATCTCTTAATGTACAATTACTAATTGATTAACCAAAAAAAAGGTCAATAGATTAATCCTACTCTGTCTTGACATATTTTCACTATGATTACACATTTTAGGCAAAAAATGTAAATTTTCTTATTTTAAAAAATATTGAATTTATTAAACTGTTTCTAACATTGTATAAAAATGCTGATGCACTTCAATGAAATATCTGCAAAATGAGATGATTTTTTTTTAACCGTGACATTTTACAACTATTACGGTTTCCCTAGTTAATTGTATGGCTGTAACTGCGTGTCGCGGTTATTATAGTCCACAAACGCAAACACTGCCCCTGCAAAACCTTCCCATCTTCAGGACACGAGTCACTAAAATGCACAAAGTAACTTTATTTAATCATATTTTCAAATCTATTAATACACCTTTATTGAACAAACAGTAGAAGAAAATAATAATTAAAAAAAACAGAAATCCCAGAGTTTTACAATAAATCAAAAATCTTATGATTAAAAACTTTATCATGAAAAATGACAATTCGATAAATGCACATGTGACTCCAGTTTGTATGATTTGTGGAAGGGAGTTGTTTTTGGACTCCTCCCTATTGTTTACCACAAACTCACACCGAGAAGCAGAGACCCACCTGCATGCTGCCCATGGATGATGTTCAGAGTGCCATCTGGTGCGCCCGCGTCCTGCAGCAGCTTGGCCAGGAGCATGGTGCATCCTGGGACGCGCTCGGACGGCTTCATTAGGTACGTGTTGCCGCACACCATCCCGACGGGGAACATCCACAGGGGAATCATGGCGGGGAAGTTGAAGGGCGCGATGCCGGCGCAGACGCCGAGGGGCAGGCGGTACGTGTACGTGTCCATGTCTTTGGTGATAGAGGGGAGGGTTTCGCCCAGCATGAGGGAGGTGATGCTGCAGGCGTGCTCCACCACCTCTGAGGGGAAACCGTTTCGCATTGATCATTTATGAGTTAAAAAAAAAAAAAATACAAAACTGTTCATGAAATGTATCGAGACAGCCAAAACGCTCTTGCTCTGCTCAGTTATTTACACGCAGGCAACATGGAAACAAGTCAAAAGCGTCGCTACTCTGATAAAACGTGTTCTTCACGTTGCGTTAGCATTAACACGCATGTTAATTACCACACAAGCTACAGCTCCACTGTGATTGGAGGCAGACGGCTTTCGCAGCCAAAAGTCTTGCCCCCCCACCCCTCCACCACCTACCAACCGACTCTGAGTATTTGTATGCAGATATCTGTTTAAAGAGATTAACCTGCTACCCTGAGCCTGATTGTGTTCATTAGGGACAATTAAGAAGGCTCCCACCCGGCTCGGTAAGCTCCCGTAATAGACGGTGCATGTCAGGGATAAATCCAAGCCGAGACACGGTGGGGAATGTCAGCAGACTCGTCAGACAGGATTGCCTTCGCTTCCAAATCGGCAGAAGGGTGAGCAAACATTTACAGTGAATTGCAGAAGTATTTGTACTTCTTCAAATCGAGATTTTAAGCGACAGACGAAATAAAAGTGGCGCTTAAATGTGAGGTGGATCGAAAAGACGCTAGGTTTTTCTCTTTTCTTTTTTTTTTTTTTTTAAATAAATAACTCCTTCATATTGATTTTACAACTTTTTCATCAAATACTGACTTAAAACAAGCGCCTATATCTTACTGGTAAGTTACTTGTAAGTTTGTTTTGTCTTATTGCAAGTGTTCTAAGACATTTGCACGAGAAAGTAGACCAAAGAAATTACTTAAGATTTTGTGTTTTTGCAGTAAGTTAACCAACTTGTACTCAGGTTCCCCCTGTGTGTAATTTAAACTCACAATAAATCCAGCTGATCTGTGGAGGCTTATTGAGAAGATCAAGGGACACAGCAGGCAAGTCGGGGAGAAAGACGTGGAGAAATTTAGTGGGGTTAGGTTTAACAACACCATCTCAACCTTTAAATTTCCCTCTGAGCATCTTTCCCTGGCAATTAATCAGAGATGCAGTCAGTGGGAGAAGTGAAAGTCTTACAATAATGACACTGTGGTTCTTTCTAGTTCATTTCCTGCATCGCCCTCCGATCCAAAGTTTGTTTTTTAACTTCTAGAGTTAAAAAAAAAAAAGAAAAAAAAAAAAAAGAAGTAGTTCAATTTCCAAGTAATAAGCTGTGATAAAAACTTGAACAAACTTCAAGCACCAGTGGCCCCCTGTTCAGGAGAAAATCTCTACTCCAGGCAGCGGCGCTCCAAATGGAGCCTGTCTTTCAGCTGATAATAGAAAAGTTAGCAAGCCAGAATAATCTGAGCACACAAAACCTGGGATCTCCACCAAGTACCGAAAAAATACTGTTTTTTTCCACAGCTCTATCTTGTAGTTACTGAAATAGCTCTTTTTTTTATTTTTATTTTTTAAAGTGGACAGCACTCTCTCAGCTTCTCCATATGTTTCTTCTTGATGCCAGAAACACTCGGTGAAGTGAGCTACACAGGAACCAACACAGCCTGCAAAGACCTTTTCACATGCAGTCAAATGAAATATCCTAATGCTGCACCGGTGCCGTTCGCTGCAGTGGTTACATTTCAGAGATAAAAACCCTGCGACCGCATAATCGTTGAACTTTGAAAAACGAATAATCAGCTGAGGAATGTGGATTTCTGCTGGTTTCTCTGCAGCTCTTAATAAAAGTTATTCCACCAGAAGAGAAATCAGCTAAAGATTATTTTAGTAATCGGTTAATCATTTTTTTTCTGACGATTAATCAGTTGATCAGACTTTTAAAAATGGCACATTCTGCAGATTTTTTATTTAACCACTTAATCCTTTTTTTATATATTAGAAATGCATTAAAAGATGCAAAAATATTTGACTTAAATTCCTTTTTAATTAAGAAAATAACAACTTTTTGCCTAGGATGCAACACCACAGCATCCCTTTGACAAATCTGAACCAGGTGAAGCTAAAACTATGGCATTTGTGGGGTTCTGACCAAAATATATTTACACACAATATTTTAAATGCAAAATGTAAATATTATTGCTTTGAATGCGTTGGGATTTTTTCCACCATACGGCCTTCCTTTGTGTATTCCAGCTAACGATTAATTGACTACTAAATTAGCTGCAGATTAATCCGATAAATAGTGAACATTTTACTCACGGAGTCCTCTGAACACGTCTCCCTCTGCGTCTGCAAGCGTTTTGCCCTGCTCCAAGGTGATTAGCTTTGCCAGTTCTTTCTGGAACATTGGAAAAAACAGGCGAAGGTCAGCTCAGCAGACGAGATGACCGTCTGAGAAGGCGGCCAATTTCCCTACAATGTTGTCCTTGATAAGCTGCTGGTAGCGCAGGAAGATCTGCTGCCTGCTGAGGACGGACGTCTCGGACCAGGACCGGAAAGCTCTGGAGCAGGAATCCACGGCGGCCAGCATCTCTGCCTGAGTGGCTTTGGGAACGCGTCCCACCACTTCGTTAGTGGCCTGAGGGGAAGGAGAAAAAGAAGTGATTGCTTGGCATGAAATGCAGGACATTATTCCATTAATATTAACAATAGATTCGGCTGTTCTTTTTCCTCCTGTCATTTACAGCTTTTGTGTGTTTTTATGTGATGAGATGGATCTGTTCCAAGGCAGCAATCAGACACAGCTTAGCTAGCGGCTAATGCTTGACAAGCTACAAACTTTTTTTTTTTTTTCCTCTTGCTTAACAAATTAGGCAACAACACAAAGGCAACCGAAGAGACCAATTTATCAAAATGTAGCGTCTTACAAAACCCCTTGAGCCTTTTCACATTTTGAGAATCACTGCAAAAGCAAAGAAACCTTACCACATACTTTTGGTCTGGTTTCTAGAGTGTATTTGAAAGAGGACAAACCTAACGGACAAGTGACTTTCTAAGCTAGATTTAGGAGCTTGATTTAAGTCAAGAGTTCCTTAATACTGGCGAAAAGTAGCGTCACAGGCAGATTAGCTCATTTATAAATGTCTTGTTATGCAGGGCTTCTGCAGCTTTCACCAACTCAAGATTTAAGACCCGCATCTCCACAGAAATGCACAAACTTCGTCCAGCGAACTGGATTTGCACGTCATAGAAGCTAAACTAAGCTAGCTAGCAAAGTGTGTCAGCAATGAGGTACCAGGAGCCTCAACTGTCCAAAGTCACACTCAGTGTGGAAAACTAAGTGCGTCTCAAACCTTTGCCTGACATAGAGTACCAATTAAATAATCCTGTCAAGACGCAAGGTTAATTTAAGTTGTTTTAAGGCCTTAATTTTAGCTATATTAATTTAAGATTTTTTTAAGGATCCCTGGACACCCTGTTAGAAGTAAAACTAATACATTTTTGTCAATATCAGGAAATTGCTTACTTAAAACTAACACCTACATCTTGCTGAAAAGTTATTTGTTAGCTAGCCTTTCTCTCCATTTTGAGAGGCGGAGAGGAGATTCTGCATGGTTTATTTTATATAAGTAATAGTCAATAATTTGTAACTCGTCTATGCAGAAGTAGCAGCTTTTGGAGTTTGTCCAGCTTTAAACAGCAGAAAACTTGAGCTCATTCCAAAACGGATCAAAACTCAGGCCCAGACTTCACGCCTCGACCCAAACCTCTGTGCCTGTTACTCTGCCTCATCCTCAAGTCTTTTTCCTCATCCGACAGGTTTTCTTGCCACATTCAATTGACATCGTCATAGCCTGTTACTGCACTGCTGCCGCGTCTCCGGAGCTGGATGAACACTCACAGGGTTGTGGATGTCCAGCCACTCGGACGAGCTGGACTCAACGAACTTGCCATCGATGAAGAGTTTGGTTGTCGGCTGGAAGATAAAAGCAGCGTACAATTAAAGCCCCTTTCCTGCATGATTACATTCTTAATAACTCTGCTGACAACATCCATCAATCACTACAAAGTGAGGCGAGGGTGTAATGTCTCCTTGAAGCGTTTCATAGTCGACTGGCTGCCACTAATTGAGCTGACCACAATAATTTGGCTTAATGGTGTGTCTATTTACCTGCTATGTGTTCTATTAAAGAGGATAAAAGGTGAACAAATCAAGTTTTTGTCGCCGTCCTATTTTAAACGTACAACCTAGCGATGCGATCGTCTTCTGCAAATAATTCAGGAGGTTTAATTCAAAGCTTTAATTGAATTTGAAATACTCCAAGCATGCTGCAAGGTTTGCTTCAGTGTCATGCGATTTAGCTTTGCGCTTCTCGATGCCAATGAAACATAAAAGCACATCTGGAGGGATGGAAGAATTATGAATAAATAAACGTTAGACATAATTTATGCAATATTTTTAATTAGATCGAGTGCAATAAATAAATCATTTGTTTAGAAAAAAAGTTGGGGTTTTTTCCCCCACTCCTCCAATAGCTGCAGCTCAGCTCCATAAATCCTAATTTCCAGCAATTATGCGAGAATAAAATGTGAAGGTGTTGATAAAGTCAAAGGCTGGCTGACTAGTTTTCAACGAATCTTTTTCCTTTTTTTTTTTTTTTTTTTTTTTACAGCTTATTAGTTTCTAACCATGCATTAGAAATAAAAGCTTTGCTCTCCCTACAAAAAAAACAATCAAAGACCAACTGACTTTGATTTATTTGTGTTTCTGTGTACATTTACTTGGTAACAATACATTTTGATTTTCAAACGCATTTCCAGACAATCACCCAAGATTGTCTCATAGAACGTCAGAAAGCAAAAATAATCAGCACGCACAAAGCAATCACTTACATGAAACAAGTGAACTCCATTTCGATCGCTTCGCTGGGTTTTGTCGGCGTCATTTCACTTCTGAAGACGAAGAACTTTCTCTGAACGGAGTCAACATGACCGCAGATCGAACACGACTCGGAAACGCCTCCGATTAGAAGTTCGGAATATTTCACAAAAAAGAATCTTGTGAAGGCGATGTTGTGGCTAAATGTTGCCATGGATTTGTCGGTCGTGACAAATCCACTCCTTCTCGACTTTTCCCTAAACTTGAGCCGTTTTAAACCGTCTCTACGTATGACCTTTAGCGACGCGTCATCCGAGTCAGGAAAATGAACTGCTGACATTAAACACTTACTGCTCTCCAAACAATCCTTGTAAAATCCCATATTAGTGTTGCACATGATGGTGAGGATAATAAATCGGTGATGTATTATTTAGCTCTGTCTCACAACTTCACCATGAACTCCCTGAACTCTTGCTATCAAGAAAAAGAAGAAAAAAAAAAAAACATACCATAGCATCAAAAGCAGAACCATAAAACTGCTACACAGCTTTCCGCCTCAAGCTGATAAACCGCTGTGATATTATTACCCTCACTTTGATCGTTGCCGTTTAGATTTTGTATTTCATCTCCCCAAAGTTTTTCTTTTTTCAGAATAATATTTGAAGACCCCAGGGAAACTGTCTTGTACACCATTAAGTAAACAAGAACATGAGAGTAAACTGATTTGATTTGATGAAGCATTTGACTCAAGACGCGTCTTTGCTGCATTGATTGTTTGATGCTGCGTAACAGATATTTATAGCGCTGTTTTCCTATTATGGAGTAGTCTGTTACAAGGTAGCCAGGGCAATAAAAAGGTACCTGCCAGCATCTGTTGCAGTTCAGTTGGCTTATCGGTCATACTTAAATGTTCCACATCATGAAACGAATATCGATATTAGATCAAACTGGTCCTAATCTGAAAGGTCTCTTGACCTTTGGAATAAAGAAAATCACTCACGGGCCTCGTCTGACAACATGTAGACGGTCAAAAGATGTTAAAAAGCAACACATCGGGTTCCCGATCTAAATAAATACAGGCCCACACGAGAGATAAAGTCACAGACATTCATCTGTCCAGGAAAGGTTACAAATCCATTCCTAATGCTTTGCGACTGCAGAGACCCACCACGATGCACGATTAAAGAAAAGACGGAACAGTGGAGCAGGCGGCCTACCGCTAATAGTCAAAGAGCGCATCAATAAATGATTAAGAGTGTCGCCAAAAACTCAGAGCAATCTCTGCAGACTGGTCAAAAACTGCATTCAAGGGAAAGTTACAAGACCAAGCCCTCAACTGACCAAAAACGACACAAAGACACAGAAAACATCTGGCTGATGGGAAAATTCTGCATACCGACAAGACAATAATGGGACGTTTTGTCCTGTTAGTTGTTGAGTAAAACTGCAGGAAGCATTTATACCAACAGCCACACATGTTAGTGAAAGAGCTGAAAGAAAAAAAAGGTCCTGAGGTGGCCTAGTCAAAGTTGGAACGCATGTCATGTTGAGATGCAACGAAATTATGAAATCTGCTAACGTGGCTGAATTAATACAATTCTGGAAAGAAGAGCGGGTCAAACTTCCTCCGCAGAGAGCAATGTCAGGTCTCACGCAAACCTGATGGAAACCTTTGCTGCCATGGGGGGCAAAAATTGTTCTTTTTTAGGTTGACGAGGCACATGATTTGATCTGGAGAAATTTCTTCCATGAATAAAATGATTAAATGAATGGGAAAGCTGCATTTTTCTACTTATCTGGGTTATCTCTCTCATAAATATTTTCTTCCAAGATTAGAAATATTTAAATGTGACATAAAGAAATCTAGTTTCTCTGCTCTGTAAGAACACCATGAAATGAACAAGAACTGAAAGAGAAAACAAATGAAGTCGTTATAGCAACAGCTGGGTGTCAGTGTCAGAGCTCACCACTGAGGAAGAAGAGTAGCACATGCGACCAAGCTGCAGAGGAGCCTGCAGGAAAAACAACACACATTAACCAGCTTTAACTTCATTAATCCCCCACAAACAACCGACACCATAATTAATAGTCTCTTATGAACAAATCACAGGTCTGTAATTATTATCCACGTGTAGCTAAATAACACCTAACTAGCTAAAACTAGGACGAACTACTTGGAGAAAAAGAGGAGTAATGCTGTAAGGAGCATGACTTTGTTAGCTAAACAGCTTCTTAGCCTCGACAGGTCAAACATGCGTTAAAAAGCCAACTTTTGTATTAACGGGAGCTTCACCTTGTTGTTTAACAGTGGCCGGAGGACAAGCGCTGCCATTGTGTTGAGGTCAGGCGTCTATTTTTCCTTCAGCCGACCCAAAGTGAGAGGGAAACTTGATCTCCAGCGCTTTCCAGAGGACAGGGCAGTGGACCTGGAATTTCACCGATCTACAATACATTTTCACGCGTTACAATTAAAAAGGAGTGCCGCAGATGATTAGTTGATCTGTGAAAACCAGGCTTTGCGCCCATTCGCTGCTTTTCCCTCATATGGGCGGGACATAAAATCGTTAGCAACCAATCACTCTACGGCTTTCAAAGCCGTAAATTCAGAAGGCGCTGATTGGGTGTGGAGCCAAACAAGCTAAAGTTTGTTGATTTGCGTGCGATTTCCCTGGAATTAGGATTTACGTTTTAGTTTTAGTTTTGCTGAGCTAAAATATGAGCTAGGTCAGATTTCTTAAAGTCTACGAATCCGATGTTTTTGTCAGATATATATTTGCCGTTGCCGCCCCAAATACTATCCCGACGTTCAGGTGTCCAACCGTTTCCATAGCAACACCTTCAGAGGCGATATGGAGTTCCTGAAGTGGGACACTGAAGATGTCGGAAAGTGGGTTGAGTCCATAGGCTTTTCGAAATACAGAGTAGGTGACACCAAACAACCTCATTGTAGAGTGATACTAAGAACATGTTCATCTACTCACTTTCTAATGGACTGACGCCATTACGTCTCTAAACTCTTTCATTTCTGTCGCAGGCTTGTTTCACCGAGAACTTCATCACCGGAAGGAAGCTCATTCATGTCAACTGTAACAACCTGCCAAAACTTGGAGTCACGGATTTCAGAGACATGCTGGTATCGGGAACAGGCAGAAAAGCTTGCAACATTCGTGTCATGATGAAAGCATATGATCATATGATATATGATCATATAAACGCGATCATATATCACGTTTATATGATATGCTACACTGTCCCCTCAGATGCATCTCATCTGGCAGAGTTGACTCAATATAATATTAATGATGGCACTGCTAAGTGCACTTTATTAGTCAATGCCGAAACATCAGCGCGTCCCATATCATTTAGTCTAATCTCAACAAACAATTACAAATCTCCTCTGAATGCACTGGCAGCCATTTTCAGGTGTCTCTGTGTCGGCTTTGCACTGTCACACATCCTGCTTGACTCTGTTTCTTTGCATATGTGGCATCCGATTAAAGCTGTGTGCTGTAACCACTTTTTTCTTTCTTTTTTTTTTTTTTTTTTTTTAATGCCGACACATTCAACTCTGCTAAGGACTTCCCAGCATATGCTTTCACGATTTATAGCCGTTTAAAATGTACGGTTTCGTGCATAGATATCAATATCTCCTTAATTTGTTTCACATTTTTTTTCACATCAGAATCTTAAACTTTATATTGAGATTTTATGTGGTGGGTAAAGTGGTGCAGAACCTCAAAGTGGAAGGAAAATAGTCCATGTTTTCAAACTGTGACCTGCAGCTTCATTAAGCCGACCTGAGTCAACGCTTTAAGTTTGTCATTTGTGATGCGACTAACCGTGCAAAAGTCCAAAAGTATGCTTTTGTGCATTGCCTAAGGATTCACTTGTGCTAAACTGACGGAAAATGTTTCTTTTGCCAGTCTTTACTCGTACACAAGTGGTTATGAGGTCTCTCGTCCCTCCATTCCCTCTGTGGGGGAGCTGTTTTATTATATAGATTTAAACCGTGTAAAGCTTGGGTCTTCAAACGCCTCATCCTTGCTGTGCGTCCTGCAGGTCATCTCCGCTCACGTACGCATGCTTCTGGGGATCACAGAGCCCCCGTGGAACAACAGCATCGCTGACCCCCGGCGGGACACCGTGGCCCTGTTCTTGGAAGTAAAGAGCCGCACGGGACGATGGACCAACTCCCTCACCTACCAGCAGTTCCTGTACTACTTGGAAGATCCGGACGGCGAGAACATGGAAGACGAGGAGGAGGAGGAGGATTTGGAGGAGGAAGAGGATGAAGAGGAGGAGGAGGAGGACGAGGATGAGGAGCAGGAGGAGGAGGACAAGAACGACGAGAACAACGAGAATAAAGACGACGAGAACGATGAGAACAAAGACGATGAGAACGACGAGAACGAGAACGATGAGAACAAAGACGACGAGAACAAAGACGAGAACGAGAACGTCGAGAACAAAGATGACGAGAACAAAGACGACCAGAATGAGAACAACGAAAACCAACAGTAAAGAGCAAAAAAAAATATATAAATACTTATGAACAAAAGCATGTCTGTGTCATTTCATATCAGTGTCTCATCCGATGACACAGATGAGACACTTACAATAGGTCAGAGACGGGCCCTGGCATTAACACTTCCCAGCAGCAAAATGCCACTGTTGTCAGTGTGGCCGATAAACAAAGAGAGAATCCCTTCAAGTGTGCTTTCTGCTGGCCGTCTGCATGGGTTTAAAATCGCTTCAAACAGGAACGAGCTGCTGGACATTTTACCGACTAGTGGGTGATCTCACAACATCAGAGAAACAACAGAGACTGATTGCATTTTGCCCCTCACCCCCCTCCCTCCCTCCCCCTCAGACGCATCCATCAGATTTTGCGAATGTGAAACAGCACAAATCAGCTGATCAAAGGGGCTCCTGCCAGCCTGGTTGTGGAGAAATCCCCAAACCACCTGTAGTTCTCATTGATCTTGGGCGCACGTCATGGAACTGGATGAGTTCATTGAATCCTAGCGATCCTTGGGGTAATTTTCAGGACGACCCCAACAAACAGCTGTGTCTAGAGGAAGCCCCGTCAGTGGCGACCCAATCCTTGTCCTCAGAAAAAAAAACACACTCTTGTAAAAGTATTTAGACCCATTAAAGGTTCAGACGGACTTTGATGTATTGTGTGGGCGTTTCATGGGGGTCAAGCTCAAAGTGGAAAGAAAATGACACATGGTTTTCAAAATCATCTACAGATATTTTACTATCAGATTATCTTTTAATCTGATACCCCTAAATTAAATCTATTTCATTCTAAATTTGCCTAATTACTAAAACCTGTCTGTAAAAATAAAAAACCCTGAAATTTCACTCTTTCAGACCACATTTCCTCCACAGTTTGTACAGGGGTTACAAGGGCTGTAGCCCAGGGCGCCAACTTTGGGGGTGGCCCAAAAGATCTTTCTTTATCTTTAATGAATGCATGTTTTTTAAAACATTTTTGCCTCATTTAACACGAATAGGCCCGTATCAGGTAAGGTCTGTTCATATTTTGTCATTTTTATAAACGTAAACAATACTCAAATATTTGAAGAATGTGAAGTTATGCTCATTTTTATGTAATCTCGGCCTGGACCGCATTAGGGAGCTATGTATTATGTGGACATCTTCGGCCGCGGCACTCTTTATCAACAAGCAGAAAATAACAAGGTCAATACTTGGAACATTTGACCCTGCAAATTATTGCTTGGCGATATTTATGCCGTTACATTGCAATTTTTGTATTCATTTTATTTTTTTTCACATTTTAACTTTGAGTCGCAGCTTCGCATTGTTAAAATGGAAGATTTTTGTCGCTTCATCTGCACAAGTCGTGCTGGGAGACGATTCGCCATGCAGCTCCAAAGGGCTGGTCTTTACTAGAAGAGGTCAAGGAGAAAACCATTGTTGGAAGCAGCGATTTTTAGAGACATGGAGAAGGTGGATGAAGCTTTCAGGAAGAAAACCCACACTAACCCTTTAACTGGTATTTTAGATCTAAGCACATTCAAGAGATAAGACACCCTTCAGAATCTCAATCTGAGCAATTTGCAAAGGCAAATGGAAAGAAATGTTGGTTGACGAGCAAAGGTGGACACTTTCCCAAGAGTGGGAGAACCCTTCAAGACAGACACCTAACTGTCAACTTATGCACTTATGGCCCATACTTTGCCAACTTGCACAAAAGGCCAACGGGGCGGGAGCATCAGATAATGATGGATTCGGAGCCAAGTGGAGCCTGAGGGACCCGGGGCCTCTGTGTTTTCGCCAACTCAACACTTTCTTGCCCAAAAAGATCTATTGAACACATCAGGGGACTGCTCTGCTATTTTTGGGTTGGTCCGGCGAATAAAAAGAAGGAAAAACGCAGGCAAAGATTTCATGCAAAAGCAAGTGATGGATTTTCAATGCAGCTCCACTCATGAACGTGTGAATCTGATCGACAACCGAGCTCTGTTTTTATAAGAGCTCATAGAGTATAGATGCACTTCTTTCTGTCTTTCTTTCTCTTTCTTTCTTTCTTTCTTTCTTTCTTTCTTTCTTTCTTTCTTTCTTCCTTCCTTCCTTCCTTCCTTCCTTCCTTCCTTCCTTCCTTTATTCTCTCTCTCTTTGTTTTCTCTCTTTCCTTCCTATTTATTTCTTTTTTTTCGTGCAGCAGTAGTTCGGTCCACATGAATAAATTATGATGCCTGCCTGTGAGGACGGGCTGCGAGCTTCTACCGCAGCTGCTGCATCTGCCTGCTGCTGCTGCTGCTGCTGCTGCTGCGCACAAACCGTCTCTGTGCGGCTCGGAGCGCACGGATTACCATTCCGGGCACAGCGCTGCCGCTGCTGCTGCTGCTGCTGCTGCTGGTCAAGAAACGGAGCCGGGGTCGGTGGCAGACAGCGGTCCGGGGGGCAAAAGTGGGGGGGGGGGGGAACCACCGCCCCCGGCGACGGCAGAGGCCCCTTCGTCAGTCTGGATTAAGTCGCTCCTGACTGAGCCGCTCGCGTCGCGCGGACTGGGGAGGAAAAAACAAAAACCAAAAAAAAAAAAAACAACAACAAAAAAAAAAACAAAAAGCCTGCGAAAGCGAGACGAACATCTGGTCGGATTGAGCGCAACACCAGCCACCCCGCGCCGTGTATTAGAGCAGGGGGAAAAAAAAGGCGTTTTCTCCTCCTCTGGATGCGCAGTGGAGGCGATCCACACCGGGACCCCTCACGCAGTTTGCGCCCCCACCCTCCACCCTCCACTCTCCCTCTCCCTCTCCCCCCTCCTTCTAAAAATGAAGACATTTTTTCTTCTTCTTCTTCTTCTTTTCCCTGTGAGCGTTATCTAATGGGAGAGGATCGCTTGGAAGGAGGAATTGCCCTTTATCCGCCGGGTATGGATTCCTTGAAGGGCATCGCTCGCTCCGCAGGCCGCCGCACATTATAGGAGCCGAGGCGCGTGCTGCGGGATAGCTGCCCGGAATAATCTCCGAGAGGCGCCGACGGTCCCATTTTCAGGCGAGCCGCCCCCCCAACCTCCCCATCCCCATCCCCACACCACACCACACCACAACCCCCCCGGTATGCCAGCAGAGCTCCTGGGAGGAGATCAGACCGCAGCCAGCCTCCTCTGACCGGGCTTCACGTCTCATCTGGAAGGTAAAATTTGAAGATTTCCCACCGCGGGTTTGAACTCTTTTCTCCTTCTTTTTTTTTTTTTTTTTTTTTTTTTTTTTTTTTGAGAGAGAGAGAGAGAGAGAGAGAGAGAGAGAGACTTGGAGTAGTTCTCATTTGAATGTGACAGGGATTCTCATGACAGCACACTTGTACCGCAAGGTCAAAAAAAAAAAAAAAAGCAACAAAAAACAAAACAAAAAAAAGCCCTCTCTGTTCTCCGAGGCGTGCCGTCAGAGATGTAATGGTTTTATTTATAGTATCCTCTTGGATGCATTTTTTTTTCTCCTACAGGTGAAACTGAGAACGGTGCCTCGCTATTCGGTCTAATGCAAAAATAAATATATAGTAATAATACAAAAGGATTTGTTTGATGGTGTCCTAAGAGCCCATACTGTGATGCAGCCTGTCTTTTGTGATTATAGCTGATATGCAAATTGCACTCAGTCACCAGCACGGGATGAAGTCCCAATTAGTCCAAATAGCAAAACTGATGAGTCTGAGAAGAGGGGCATGTTGCCAGGTGACTGAAGCACCAGTGGCACAAAAAAGAAGAAGAGGAAGAAGAAAGGAAAAAAAAAAAAAAGAGAGACAAGACAAACAACAGATATGATCTTTATAGACAGATAAGGGTCTTGCCCCCTCTGTGGAGTGTTGGTTATCCGTCTCCTATTATTCATGAGAGCCTGAGGCCCCCATTGCAACTGCTGCCCCAGTGAAAGCGAGCCCACGCCTCATTTTGATGCCAGTGTTTGCTCTCGCTGCTCTGTGAATGTGCTCAGTGTTTGCTGTTTGCGGCGGCCGGGGATGTGACCGGTGGCCCCTCGGCCACACCGGCCTCTCGCGTTCACTGAGCCGAATTTACGCTCGCTTCCAAAACGGGCCCGAAGAAGGGCTTCCTTTAAAGGGAAACCCGGTGCCAACGTCTTCGTGGGACCACTTCATCTCCCTTTAGATGCGATTTGTTACATACAGGGTCTTTTGTGGTCAGGTGTTGTGCTTTTTTTTTTTTCCTATTGCAAGTTGTCATTTATCTGAGATGACATGAACTCCTGAAGACTAGCTTCCGAGCGGATGCCTGTGCTGTGACATCACAGGAGGTATTTGTGATTTTCTGTTGTTCTCGTTTGAAATTAAGTTCCTCTTTCGGAGATCTGTAACTCGCATGAACAAAGCGTGGATTTTGTGAAGAATTGGCAAAAATAAAACAAAACAAGACACGGGAGCGGTTTATGAAAACTACAATGTCATTATCAAAGATCCACAAAGATCACCCTTAAAATATGAAACCCATTAAGACTAGTCCTTATAAATAAAAAAATATTTAATAAGAATATTTTCTGCAGATCTGCGTGACTGGTTCGGTCGATATTTACCTTTTTATGTGCCCCATCCAACCAGTTAGCCCCTGCCTGCATTCACCTGCAGTCCAACTCATCCCATCATCATCACTTTAACAAACACGACAGAGAAGAAATGTGTGAATAATCCCATCATGGTTAGTTGGAACAAAGAACATTTGGAGCAGTTTACACCGCAAGTTGTTGTTTTTTGCTGGAAAATCAAATGAAAGTGTTACAGTCAGAATATGGCATGTTATGAGTGGTGAACATGCACAAACACCAATTAGAATCAACAAGAATATAAACAGTTACGTCGTCGTCTCCCATTTGCTCCGCCGCCAGTCCGTGGTGTCCTGTGGGTCACCGGGGGTCAAACTCCAAGTCGGACGTGTAAAACTCGACCCCGTCGTAGCCGAACGCTGCAGGATCACAGCGTCACAATCTGTCAGAAGTTGCTCACCCAACAGCAGCTGATGAGCTCGGCCCTCGTGCCCCTTGTGAAGTCGTTAACCCACATAAACACAAAGTGCAGTTTGCTGTTTTTGTCTTTATTGCGCTCTATTCTTTGTGAAATCCTGTAGTGGAAATCCATACTTCATTAACTAGGCCAGCTGTGTTTTTTTTTTTTTTTTTTTGTTGCTGTTACTGTTCTGTACTTAGAGAAAACACACACACATGCACACACCACTGGATGTTATATTTAAAGACTTTCACTGGATATGAATGTATTTGCTTCCCCCTGTGTGTGTGTGCGTGTGTGCGTGTGTGTGTGTGTGCGTGTGTGTGCATTATATGATATGTTTACAGCCTACCATTATTATTACTAAGTTGTTTTGTTGCTGTGTGAGGCAGAAGCAACAGTACCCCAAAGATCTTTGGCATAGAGAAAAAATAAACAGCAGGTGCAAAGATGCTCTGTTTGGCCTTTGTCTTCTCACATATAAACAAAACCATAGAAAATCCTACGTATCAGACAGCATAGCATATTATCCAAATTCTCTCATCTACATACCAATAGAACTACGTTCAGCATGTCACCATTATGCCAGCTGGCTGCAGTCACTTTGTGCATTCTTTTAAATTGTCTTCAGTCATCTATATGATAATCAGCTGGGTGAACTTTATGGAAACATCATATTTCCATCACTGTTTTCGCTTAATTTTCCAGAAACCTGCTCCCCTGTCTTTCGCTACGCTTTAATGGCATCGACTGTTTATCTGGAGGCATTCGACTTCAAATATTAATCTGACTGCATTCCGATGGGCATCCACTGACATTTACTCCACGGCGACGTTATGGCTTCATCTGGGGGTTTGAAGCAAATGAAAAAGAAGAGCGTAATAACTTAGAACCAATTTGTAAGATTAGTCCCCAGCAATTTAGGGATGGATTTCAAATTGGGAGACCCAAATGCGTCCATGTGGGAATAACCAGGCGTAAAAACTAGCCGAGCAAAAGTTTGCTTTTTTATTCTGCTGGGAAAGATCCGGCTCTGGTACGCTTTATTGGAAATATTCTTTCCTGCTAATTGTGTGAAGTTTCTCTCACGTTAAGCTGGCAAGTCTTCCAGCTGCCAACTAAAATACATCATCCTTTTACTTACATCGCACACAGACAGCACTGACCGTTTTCCTTTGAGGCATTCAACTGCAAATGCGAACCTGACTGCATTGAGTTGGGCAACTACTTCACGGCGAACACTACGGTCTCATTTGGGGGGTTTAATGAAAACCAAGAGCCCAATAACTTAGAAGCAATTTGCCAGATTAGTCTCCGATGGGCTTGGCATTGGTCTCAAAATGAAAGACTAAGACAGGACCCTGGTGGATTTAGACAAATATGAGAAGGGAAGCACACAAAATAACAAAGTCCAATACTTTCTAGGCATTTCTCAGTTCAAGGACATGAGTATAGTTCTGCTTTTATTAACATATATTCTCCGTCTTATTCAGGAGGCCAACAAAGGCTCGCGACCGCCATTCATTCCCACTTCACCATTAGATTCAGTTCGTTCTTTGTTGTCACGACTCTGTGTTGTTATGTTAATGAGAACTTTCATCACTTTTCTAGCTTCCTGTTACAGAAGGCTGTGCTGCAGCAACGGCATTTTCTGTGCAAACAATAGGAAATGGAAATTCAGTTTCAGATGTCTTCTTTGTCTATGTTTTCTAAAACACAACAGCTGAGTTTTGTTAGTACCTTCGCTAATGAAAACAAATTCAAATATATAAATTGCTGCTAATAGATATGTTACGCGCCACAAAGAAGGCTGCAGCCTAAGCAACCGTGCAGGTCCTGCAGCAATGAGATCCAAACAAAGACCAATCCCACACAAGGCATCATTTTATTACTGTTCAGAAAATCTACATAGAAATGGACTAGAAAGTCTGGAGTTGCCAAAACCACTGGTGAAACTAATAGTGGTTGAAAATGCAACAACAACACTTAACTTGATTTATCTGATTAACAGCTATAGCTGACAAGAAAAAGGGATGCTCACTAATTATTGCTAATAATAATAATCAATAATAATGATAATAATAATTAGGCGAGCAGTTGAATATGATTCTCAGGGATTCTCTCCATTCGTCAGCCTTGAAGCAAATTCCAGGTTCCATCAGGATCTGTTGCAATGGAGCCAAATCCCATTTGTAATTCACATTAAGATCCAAACACGATCCCCCTCCCCCGCCAACCAGCTTGGCTTACACATAAAATGAAGAACAAGAGAAGAGTTTTGACCTACTCTCCAACTGGGAAATATCCCGCAGATCGAGTTAACACGGAATATCTTGCGATGCCGCGTGGAGTAAAACACTTGGAATTACAAGGAGGAAATGTAGATTCTAATGAACAGCACTTCTATTGATGCAGTGGGCTCTGCTTAGTATGCTATCCCCCCGGCACACGCAAATACCCACGCACACACGCACACACACACACACACATTCACACACGCAAGCCTTTCTCACTGGAAAAAATAATTTAAACTGCATCAGGTTTCCCATCAAGTCATTTAGGTTTTTTTTTTTTTCTTTTATTATGTGCAAGACTGGAAAAATCAATTGAGACGTTAAATCCAATACAGAATTAGCTGAGTTTGCAGTCTTCTCCTGTCATAAATGGTGCAGCGGGTCTCCGTCACGGCCTTCAACCGTGACCTTTGCTGTAGATCATGTCAGGGCTGCTAGGAAGAAAAAAATAATAATAATAGAAAAAAAGAATATCAGCTGCTGATTACTTTGCGCCCAAAACCGACGTTTTCTGTGTTGCCATGACATCCAGGCTGTCACCCAGGACTTATCCCTCTCGAACATTGGCAGACTTATTGCTGATAAACAGGCGTCACAGCACATGCACACGTTTACACTAAAAAGTGGGGGGGGGGGGGGGGGGGATGTACGTATGTGTGTATGGTGGGAGGTCCACAACAACACTGGTGTGTGGTCAGAATTTCTCCCAGCTCATATGATCCTCTACTCGGGGATCCATTTGGCCTCTCAAAGCAGAGCCGTGTCACTGCTGCGTCGGTGCCGTTTTGCCATCACGTTGCAGCATCGGTCTAGCTCCTTGACGTGCGCGACACTTCCTCGCGGCAGCAGGAGGGCCGCAAATCACCAAGTAATGCAGGGTTACGCGCTGCCATGTGCCGCCACAGCATCGACGGATCTCATTAACGCGCCGGGCCGCTTCCCCTGATTTCCAGTCCAGGAGATTATACGTCTTCGCATGATCTCCACCATAAGTTAGACCATCTGAAAACATATCCCCTTCCCTCGTGACCTCCCAAGGCTGATTGGCACGAGACGTGCTGCATAAGGATTTTCTTGGCAAATGCCACCCGAGGGAGACCATGGATATCCTCTGCTAAAGCTGCTGCGGTGCACGAGTGTGACTCTGTAGCTGGAGGATGTTGTTGTTGTGTGTGTGTGCGTGTGTGTGTGTGTGTGTGGTTAGCTTGCGCCTCTATTAGGCACAAATCCACCCACCAGTGTGCATATGTGGGTGGGCGCTGTCAGTCTGCTCCGCTCTCTAAGGGTGGAAGTACCTGCTCGGAGGTAGTAAGCGAAAGTTTGATTGACAAAAAGCAGGACTTCTGCGGTCCACGCGTTGATACGTTGTCTGCTCTCTTCCTCGTTTATTCCCGGGCCTCCCCCGCGTCGCATCGCTGCAATGAAATCCGCAACCTGGTAATGATTTTCCGGGAGGCGGGGGTGTGACATTTAAAGATCAAGTGTGTGATTGATGAGAGCATTAATTGATTACCTACCTATCTGTTCGTGTACCTGATGAGTGCAACCTGTTATGCAAATCTCCGTGGAACAGAGCGGCCGTAATTAAATGCAAATTGAGGAGACGGTAACAGATAGGACCGTTTGCTGCCGGACCCTCTGCGGTGAGGCCGGGCGGGAAACACGTGGCGTCCTTTTTTTTTTTTTCTCCTTTTGTCCTCGCAGAACAAATCTTGAAAAGATTACCACTGCAACAGTTCCCTTCACGTTCGGCTGGGTTTTTAGCAGCAAAAGAAAAGAGAGGGCCCAGTCTCCGCAGAGTGAATCAATATCATGTCTTCAGCGCCATTTGAGACTGGAAATAGCAGGTTCTCTTTGCCTCAGTGCACAACCAGACCATTCAGCAAGGGGAAGAGGTGTTTGGCACACACTGATTACACCTCAGCTGCTGAATCCGTTTTATTTCCCCCTCAGATACATATGCACACATAGATTAAAGTGGGGAAATATTGTGCCTTGCTCACAAGTAGCTTCAGTTGTCTTGTTGAAGCCACACGCTTGGATATTTTTTTTTGTTGGGATTTCGTGTGACAGACCAAGCTGCATTTGGATTTGCACCTGAATCAAACCCAGTCCTGCCAGCTCCCTTCCGAACTCACCTCATCAGTAACCAGTTCCAGCTGGTTTTTCTTTTCAATCGGCCGTGCTGTGAAGGCCGTGCAGTTTTGTCGGCGCACGTTTGGGCAAACGGCAGGACAATGGCCAGGAACACGAGAGATAAACACTGAAACGTCCAGGTTTTAAACGTCTCACAGTTAAACCCGTCTGACTTCTGCACAGCGTCCAAACCACAAACAACCTGGTGTCTCCGCAAACCGGCGCATCGGTCAGAGGGAGTATTGATCAGAGAAGAAGCAAACGTCCCTCGGCAACTCCAGAGGAGCTGCAGGGACCAACGGTTCAGGAAATAAAACCTGCTAACTGGACAGCTATTAGCCGCGCGCTCCACAAATCTGCCCATTATGGCAGAGTGGTGAGAAAGACAGAACGCCACTGTTGGCAGAAAGACATAGATAGAAAACCTTTCAACTGAGGTGTTCTGGTCAGATCAAACCAAAATGAAACTTTCTTTGGGCTACATAACGATAGCAGCTTTAGAATTTATTTAGACGCACCTTTCATAATACTCAAGGTCACTTCACTGTGGATGGAGGTGAATAAAAGGCAATCGTGAAGGAAATCTTGCAGGGTACCGTAGTCGTTCATTCATTATTGTTTATATGCATGGGGATAAATGTTAAAATTTGAACAAAAACAGGACTCTGCAGCAAAATGGCAAGATAACATATCACACATTACTTTAATCCACAATGAAAGAAGAGCCATCAGGGGAAAGACGAGGCTAAGATGGAGGTTTGCCTTCTGGCGTGATGAGCATGTACATCAAAGAACATTCAGGTAACGGAAGGGCCTAATCAAAGTCCAGATTACTCCTCTGAATCCAGGAATTTATGCTATTCATCCAATCTCAGCCTAAACTCCTTCAATCTCAACAATCTACAGCTACCACTTTAAGCAACATACCATGAGATTATTGGCTCTAAATACATATGCTTGCCACACTTTTTAGATAGCCATTTGTAAGAAAAAAAAGAAAAAAAAAAGATCCATCCATCCTTTTAATTCTACCTCACAGTGCTTTGGTTTGGTTTGTTACATAAACTGTCATGGGTGGAGGGTTTGTGGTCTCGGCGTGACAAAATGAGAAAATGTGAACGGCGATGGGAGCCGAACATTTTCCCAAGGCCTTTTAAGAACAAGGACCCCGGCAGCAGTCAGCGCCGTCTCCCCACTCCATTTCTCTCCTAACTCGAGTCCACGCACCGCCACACAAAATCCACAAATCTTGCGCGTTCTGCCGAAGTTGTCCCACATAAAAATGGGTCAGGGGAAGACGTTTATTCCTCGCCGCTTCATCAGCAGCGCCTCATAAAAATGTCAGCATGTTCTCCCCAATAATATTCCTCCCCTCGCTATTATGTGCCATTTAAAGGCGACCTCGTTCCTGCCTCCTTGTCAGGCTTGCGCTACTTTTTACCCAGCTGTCAGCCGCTGCCACCGGGCTTCCTTCTCCGCCAACCTCATGTGAGCTGGAAGAAGAAGAAGACGGGAAAAAAAAAAAAGAGAAGAAAACCCACAGCGTGCCCCCGCTTGCCGGTGTGTCACTCTTACCCTGTGTGCTGTTTTCTTTATGAGCCTTTCAGCGCACTCAGAGGGGCGAGGTTATTACATCGAGCTGTGCGTCGCCACTCAGGTGCAGAACTTGCTTTCATGGCATGACAGTTTCTTTTTGCTGAAGCAAGAATTTTATTTGCTCTGTCTGAGGGCTAACATTGACACCATGGGCGGGGACGCGGATGTTCTTCCTTAGGTGCATGCAGACACATGATGGCGTTTGTGGCCCTTGATCGCAAAACAAAAGCGTCACAGCTTTGACTTTCCAGTTTGAGGCTGGAGATTGATGCGGACAAAAAAAAAAAAAAAAGAACTAGATTTTCCAAAAGAATTTAGATGAGTTCGAGTTATATTTTGTCGATAATGTCTTTCACTTTGACTTCGAGTTCATAGTAAGTAAAACAGGAAACATTCAGTGAGACCTTGGTGGTAAACTCAGCTAAATGATCCAATAGTTTCTGGAGAAAGAGGGACCCGCATTCTGTTGCTTTATTGTTTGAGGTGGTCAAAATGACAACAAATCCAAAGATGTTAGAAATAAATGTTAGGTTTGAAACATTGGCAGCAGTTTTTTTTTTTTTTCCAAACAAGGCGAAGCGAGGAGATTTGATCACATCTACGCTGATTTACAGCTCCATTTCCTACAGAAATCAGACTTTATTTAACAAAAATAGTACAAATAAAAAGGAAACAAAAGAAAAAAATCTAAATTTTGTTTCTCTTCATTAGTTTCAAACAAACAGTTTTGCCCCACAGGCCTCTCTGCAGTATAGGCACGATTACTGGGGCAATTATTACCCCATTATTTTGGCGCCCACACTGGCAGGGAGCCCCAACGCATCGCATAAAACGTACACACCCAGTTTTTGCGCCACTGATTGTGGGCACTGCCGATAAAGGTTTTTAATAATAAATCAGCCGTTCCTCTCTGTATTTAAAGATTGTCTTTCGGACTTTCGATAAAACTGCAGTACCTTTTATGTGCGCCGGTGGGGTCGCCCAGAAGGCCAGACCCTCCATAATATAATCACTTGTCGTGTCACTTGTGCTCTGATACATTGTGGCTCACCTGCAAAGCTGTGATCTGATCTCCAAGGTCTTAGTTTTATGACATCCCACATCCCTGACATCGTCTCCGGATTCATCAAATGGATCTCATCTTATCCTCTCGTCTCGGCTGTGTCATAAGTAAAAGAAGCAGCAGAGAGAGGCGAGAGAAAATCAATAGCGAGGCAGAGCACACGCTCGCCGAGGCTCTGGGCCCAATCATCCCTTCCTATTGGCGATATGATCCGGAGAGATATCGGTCTAATTTTTATGAGGCCCCCAAACTGCCAGTCTAGACTTTCATCCTTCTGTACACAAACATAAAAGCGTTGGCATTATCATATCAAAAAAAGAAAGTACGTTGAGGGGAGCGGGGGCTTAAAGGGAAAGCCGCCACAAAAAAAAAAAAAAGAGAGAATCATGCAAGATTACTAACGATGTTTCACTCACAAGTCAGCAGGTGATTAATTAGCGTCATGTGTAATTGAGCAGCCTTGTATTTGTTTGTTCAGGCGTTGACTTGCTTCACTTCTTGCCCACTGTTTGGTTTCCCAGAGCGTCGAGCTGGCGGCGCTGGCGTTCCAAAAGCAGCGCGAAAGCTTCAACTTTCCAGGGCAGAATTCGCTCAGTTAAAAGGGAATTATCTCGCCATGTGGGCGATCGCTCCGGCAACAAATGATCCACTTAGTTAGTGGTGACACAAGTAATATTTCCATAGGTTACATGTTGGTCTGCTTCAGAAGAATGGGGTTCCTAAACATGTTCCAGTTCTGAGTCCTTAATGTTCAAATTAATAGTTCACCACCAATGGTAAATATGACTGTGGTGAGAGTGTTTAAATAGAAGCAGAGAAGGAAGAAAGAAAGGAAGGACAATAGAAGCAATGGGAGATTGGAAACACAGAAGAAATAACAAACGAACAAACTCAGGGAGTTAGGAGCAAAGGAAGGAAACTCGGAACGAGTATCACGTTCCTCACTCCTCGAATACCAGGAATGAGACTTTCTTGAGACAAAATTTCACAAGAAAGAAAGTTAAAAAACAATAAACGAGGAAATCAATAATGGATGTAAGGATGGAAAGAAGGAAGGACAAGGACACCACTTAGGTAGGGCATATGAGGACGCTAAGAAGGACACAAGCAAGGAAGAAAAAAAAGAAGGGCACATGAAATGAAACGAGATAGGACGCAAGGTAGCATGGAAGGTCACATTTAGGAATGAAGCTGTCATGGTAGAAAGGTAGATGACATGGAAGAAAAGCAAAAAAGACACAAGAAACAACAGAAATGAGTAAATCCGTAAAAACACTGAAATCCAAACCTCTCCTTTTCCTTCCTGAGTATAAGTCCTAGAAATAGCTCACCTTCATTGTTTTGCGTCTCTTTTTTTAGGTCTGTTTACCTCATTTCACATAAAATGGAGTCGTTCCTGGTCTACCTGATCGTCCTCGGCATGGCTGTGAAGGCGCACAAGGTCCAGATCTGCCCCAAACGCTGCGTCTGCCAGACGCTGAACCCGAACCTGGCGACGCTGTGCGACAAAAAGGGGCTGCTGTTCGTGCCCCCCAACATCGACAGGCACACGGTGGAGATGAGGCTCGGCAACAACTTCGTCACCAGCATTAAGCGCAAAGACTTTGCCAACATGACCAAGCTGGTGGACCTGACCCTCTCTCGCAACACCATCGGGTCCATTGCACCGTATGCCTTCAGAGACCTGGAGAACCTCCGCGCTCTTCACCTGGACATCAACCGGCTGACCCGCATCACCAATGACACCTTCAGCGGCATGTCCAAGCTGCACCACCTCATTCTCAACAACAACCAGCTCACCCACATCCACAGTGGAGCCTTCAATGACTTAACAGCGCTGGAAGAGCTGGACTTGTCCTACAACAACTTGGAAAGCGCCCCGTGGATAGCCATTCAGAGGATGTCCAACCTCCATACCCTCAACCTGGACCACAACATGCTCAGCCTGATTCCAGAGGGCACTTTCTCTGGGCTGCAGAAGCTTAAGAGGCTGGACGTGACCTCCAACAAGCTGCAGAAACTCCCTCCTGACCCCGTTTTCCAAAGAGCTGGGGTGCTGGCGACCTCCGACATAATGGGGCCCTTGTCATTCGCGCTGAGCTTCGGCGGCAACCCGTTGAGGTGCAACTGCGAGCTGCTGTGGCTGCGGAGGCTGCAGAGGGAGGATGAGCTGGAGACCTGCGCTTCCCCGCAACACCTAGCGGGGCGTTATTTCTGGACCGTTTCGGAGGAAGAGTTCCTGTGTGAGCCGCCTCTTATCACCAGACACTCGCAGGTATAATCTCCAAATTGAATTGTTCACTGTCAAGACATAACACACTCTCCTGTTACAGGCTCTGAGCCAGAAATGGCTGTAGCTAATCCAAGGTGCCGTGTCGGGCTTCCCAGTAACTGTCTCAGCAAATACAAGCTCCAGAGCATGAGAAGTCTTAGAGAAACTGCTGGATTCACAGTTGGAGGAGTTTGGTTAAATGTTTACCTAAGTGTTAGTCTGTTGTAAGGCTTTTCAAGGAGGATCTTTTTAAAAGAACGTGCTTGTCTTGATTAAAATGAGAACATGGTTGTAGCAGAATCGTGCAGTGGGGATGCTTTTTATTCTACAGGGACAAAGAAGCTGGTTAGAGTTGAGGAGGGAGCTAAATACAGAACAATCCTGGAGGAAAACTTGGTTCACCTTCCACTAGGAAAATAAACATACAGCCAGAGATGCAACTGAGTGGTTCAGCTCAAGAGTCTCAGACTTCAGTCCTTATTGACTGACGTTCTGCAACATTTTAATGTGATCTCTAATTCAAACAGTTGAACGCGTGTAATCAGTTTTGACAAAGTCTTACAAAGACACTGTATATTTGATTCCTGTTCTGAGCTCATGTTTTAGATTAAAGAATGTTTTATGGGCTCGGCAGATCTAGTCAAAGTCCAAACATAAAGCTGATTCAGAGACTGTGGCAAAATTTGATATTTGCCACAGTTTCTGCAAATTTGAAATTTGCTAGCAGTCGGACAGACAGACAAATGCAAAGTTTAAAAAGCACGCATCCTCCTGTTTCACAACGACGTGCTATTTTGTGTCGGTCACATAGAATCCCGATGGAATCCGTTGAAGTTTGTGAAGAAGTTAAAACATATGAACCTTTTAAAAGTGAAACGTCTTCAACAAATCTGTGCTATCCAAAGCGACAGAAAATTGAGATTTTCATTCTGAACCATCACAGTTTTCAAGTTCAATTTTACGGGGGGGAATGGAGCAGAGCGGCACCATCACTGACAATAACTCACATGTAATACAGACTCCGTGTGTGTATGTATGCGTGTGTGTGTGTGTGTGTGTTTTTACATAACGCATTCCTCTCTACCTTGCGTCCCTCTGACTCAGGAGCTGCATGCTTTGGAGGGCCAGAGCGTGACTCTGCGCTGCAAAGCCAGGGGCGACCCGGACCCCATCATCCACTGGATCGCGCCGGACGCACGGCTCATGTCCAACTCTTCCAGAGCCGTGGTCCACACAGACGGCACGCTGGAGATCCTCATCAGCACCGTCAAGGACTCAGGTCTGTTTACAACCCCCCGCGGCGGTGCTTGTGATGTTGACAGAACGGAATGACATGTTTGCTCGCGCCACACAAAAAGCCCCAAAGATGAAGTATGCACAGCTGAGATGGCGGAGGCCGACAGAAGCAAAAGGAAGAGCGACTTCGTCTCTGCCACAGCACGGTGATCCCGAGCATGTTTGCTCTCGCAACTTAAGCGAACGTCATAACCCAGTTTAGAAGAACCCGACTCCTCCCTTGTGGGGCTTCTCCTGTCTTTTAGTTTTACACTGTACGGCTTATGTAATTAAAAATCCCAAATTAGACACCGAAGGGAGTAGTTAGTCCCAACAAAAGACACAGAGCTGCTGAGCTGCTGGAAAGCTTTGTCATATCGCCATGAAACACAAGTGTCTGGTCTGGCAGCCCTGAAGAATTACAGTAGGAACTCTCTTTGAAGTTTTAACCAATTACCTGACCAATCAGAGGAGATTTGTGTTTTTGTTTCGTGACCCTTAAGAGACAAGAGCTCGTATTTCACTTTTGATATGAAAATGTGCAAGCACAATACTCTTAACTTTTTAAATGACTTTGCAATTCAGATGAGCATCCTGAAGGCAAAACACACTGTGTGCGGGAAGGATTTGTAGTTTGGGAACATCTCATTAGAAATACGAAGCAAAAATCTGTTTGATGTTTTCTGAAGATAAAGACTCTTTCTGAAGTCACGGAAAAAAAATAATATTTTCTACACATTTTCCCAGGTGGTTTATGTTTGTTTTGTTTGCTTTTTTTTTTTTTTGCAGACTTTACTCTTCAACGATTGAACAGTGAGCTTTCAAACTGGCCAATCAGAGTCAATGTCGATTTGCATTTTATAGAAACATTGTTTTCTCTCTGAAGTGTAAGAGGATAAATTTACCAACTTGTTTTGATATTTAATTTCTGTATTGATTTTTTTTTAATCTTCAAATAATTTTAGGACAGCAAGCACAAGAAAGTAAACGTATTAGTTTATATCTTACAGGTGCAAAAATAAATCTGTCAAATCTAAAATGCATTTATCTCTAACCTAATCCTAACTGAGGCGTCATTTACATGTAAAAGAAGGAAGATTTCAAGAATAAATTACTTATTGATGATAAATGACAGAACTCAAGCTGTAGGGAATAATGGTGACTAAGATTTTAAAAGTTATTGTGACAAATTTTAGAAGCCAAAATGAATAGCATTTCATGGTGTAGTTTAGTATCTAGATACTGGATGAGGATTTGGCATCAGACCACCAGCGGCATTATATTCAAAGACACTTTGCTTTGGTTCAAAATGTGCAGAAGCAAAGGGGGGGAAACAAAAATAGAGCCTTGCAGAGATTCGTTCAAAAATAGAAAGCATAGAAAAATATTCTATGACTAAAAGTGGGCTGTGTTTATGCCATCAAAGAGACAGAGCTTGTGCAGAGCAAATTATCAGCAGTTACTGCTGTCAAAGCTGCACGACAGCTTGAAAAGTCAGAGAAACTTTCTACGTTCTGTTAAAAACAGCGTGTTATTTGCAGAAAACCGCTGAAAAAGCTCGACTCTTGTTTCATTTTATCAAATCATGCAATCTGCTGACATGGATAAGAGAACAAAGAGTCTCCGGAGACAACCGGTCGAAATTAAGAAGGGCGTCGCTGCAGCGTTTATCCTCAGCCGAACCCTCATTTCTCTTGAGTTACACTTAATGACAAAATCCTTTTTTTTAATTTTTTTTTTATGCATCAGCTAGTTTGATTAGTCGCCACCCAATCGGTTTTATTGTCCATGCCAAATTTGTCTCATTTCAGTCACACACAGTGGGAAGATAAGTTTATAAGGATATCTTATGACAAGTATTCACAAACCGCTCTCTAGCGAATATAAATCTTTTCTGCACGTTTTCCCAGGCATTTCATCTCACAGGTTTGAATCACAGGAATAATCTGTTTTCCTCCTCCAGATGTTGACACCGGAAACACCTCAGATTAAATAAAATAAGCTCAGTTTTCTTCTTTACAAATGGGTAAGTATGGAAATTTGTAAAAACATGTTGGGCGTGTGAACCTGAGATGTGAGGCAAATGATGACTAGTTATTTAAGTTCCTCAATAAGAGCCCAACTGTAATACTGGCTTTTCTTACTCTTGTTTTGGAAAGGTTAAGCTTTAAAAGTAAAATAAGAAATCAATATCCTCTCCAATTTTGTGGCAGACTTTAGACATATTTCTATGTCGTCTTGCAAACTCCTGGCTGAGTCGTCTTTGTGGTCCTGGAGTAATTTAGCTTGATTTTTCTCTTTTGGACATCTTCACCAGTGCTTCATGCTTTTTTTTTCTTTTTGTTTCCTCCAATAACAGTCAATCAGGTTTGCTGGCATCTGAATGTCCTAGGAATGGTTTTGTAACCCTTTCTGGACAGATTAATGTCAACTGCTTTGTATTTCGACCATGAGATGTTTTTAAGAGCATATGTTGCCTTTTTTTTTATTTTTTTTTTTATTTTTTTTTTTTTTAGATCTTTCATGTTGTCACAGACAACTTATCATTACTTATCATCAGCATGTGAGGTAATAATAACTACTGTGTTTGGCTTGTGAAACTGAGCTCAGCGTTCTTAAAAATGAAGCTTAATATCAGTTCTTTCATTATTTAACAAGAAGAGACATTCCCTTTTTTTCCCCCCCTGTACACAAGTTTAGTGTGCATAGTTATATTCCACTAATGAAAACTGCTTTTGTGTATTTGGTTTATCTTTTTGCAATAAAATTTGCTTGACCACCAAAAACATTTAAGTGTGACAAACAAGCTAAAAACAGAAGAAATCTGTCAGGACTCAAATTCGTTGTCATACCCCCACATTCAGCTCTTGCCTTGACTGACTGAAATCCCACATTAAATCAAAAACTATCGAAACGCAGAATTTTATTGAAGATATAAATACACATGTGCTGAGGTACTTGTGCTCTTACATAATCTTCCATTGCTCTCTTTCGTTTGTAGAACTGCCTGAATCTTGGGTCGTGCACAAAACAATCTTGTCCTCAATGCTGAACATATTGACATTACATAAAAAAAAAAAAAAAAAAAAAGCTGCAGTCTTTCCCACTTGTATAGGAAAGCTACATTCTGAAGAATAAACCACACCGTTTTGGGAAAGCCACAACATGACGCCATGTTTTCAAATGCTGGGTATATTCACATTCGTTGAGATTATCTGGTTCTTGTGGGGCGACGAGCCTCGTTTTACCGGCCCGTGAGTGGATGTGTAAATATGTGCAGGTTTCTGAGTGCGACTGGGTGAAGTATATATATATATACATATATATATATATATATATAACGTACAAGAAGACTGATCTGTAGTATCACTCGAGTGACGCTACAACAATGCTCTTTGCCCCCTGTTTCAGTCTGGCATCTTCCAGATGTCAGTAAGATTGAAACGATTTATTCCTATTTTTCCTTTGCACCCAGAGCTTTATTTTCTATTATGAGAGATATAATAGTAAACCTTGAGGATCGTGTTTTTCTGCCATCATGATGCCTATCTTGACATCTGCTGCAGGGCGAAACCTCCTAGGAGGTTTCAGTCCTTTACTGTTGTTATCTCCGGCTTGGAGGTGTTTTCAGAAAAAAAAAAAAAAAGGTGCATAAATGTCACTTATGCCAATTGTTAGAAATTTAATTTTGAATACTCCGGATGAAATGTGAATACAAATTAAAGCAATTCATAGCGCAGATCTGCATTCTAATGAGTTTGGTCAAATTTAGGCTGATGGAAAACCTTAATATAGCTACTTCTCTGTTATCCAAAGACCACAGTGTGTGGATTTATCAGCCTCACATGTGGAAAGACTAGAACAGGGTCTAGAAGACTGTATTTCTAATCTCCTGCATAGAAGATCTAGTGATCTAGACAGTCCATTACAGAGTAAATGTAGTCAGTGTGATTAAACTGCCTCTTTTTTTCCCCAACTGCTTTAAAGTTTCAGCTTAAATATGCGAGTGAGCTCAAAGGAAACGGCGTTGAGAGAAGCTGCTGGTTATCAAATCCCCATCAGCTGTGAGTTCACGTTGCCACGGTGAGGTTAAATGCAGCGCTGTTTCTGACTCAGATAGTCAGGCTTGTCCTGCTCTGCAGCTGCTAGCAGAACAAAAACGAAAACCTGCTAATAATTCACTTTTGCTACTGTGATAAAAACCAGGCACATTTTGACGGCTTTAAAAAAAAAAAAAAACCAGCCAGGCGCCGTAGAAACAGACTGCTTAGTTTTTATTGGACTCAGTAAGGAAGGTTTGCTGTCGTTTAGAGTCCTCTGGTGCAAAAGGTGACTTTTATGACATTTCTATGGAAAAATGTGCGTGTGATGGTAAATCTGTCGGCATTGTGACAGATTAACTCTAGCCGAGTTAATCTCTTTATGCAGATTCGCTCAAATAAATTGCATGACGGTTCGGCGTTTAAACTGTCGCTATGTGTTACAACCCCATACAGGTCAGTTGATAAGAATAATAAAAAGATATAATAATTACAGTAAACCTTTTATGAAACAACAAACTTTGCTGCACATTAAACTGTCCCAGTAATTATTGCTATGAACGATAATATTGTTGTTTTGAGACTATTTTCAAGTCATATACTGATGATGGCTTAATGTTGCCAGTTTGCTCTCGAAGGACCGATAAACTTTAATTTCATAAAGGAGACTTAATACTGGAACTGATAGGTGTTTTAAATGTCCGAGATAAAACACCACAACCAAAGAGAATAGAAAACAGAAATAAAAACCACACACAAACGAAGCCAAAAATAAAATGGATCATCAAGACTGGATAAGCAAAACTTCCCTTCAAACATGGAAATCACCAACTTCATTTTAATTTATCATGTGATCAATTGGTTAATTGATTTATTGCTCTTAGTGACGGGCTTCGAAACAACGTCACACTTGGGCAGCAATGTCATAGATGAATTAATTCTTCTTTGATAAAAAGTTGCATACATTTTTCGAAGGTAATTAAAACATTGCCGTAGCAAAAGTAATGCAAACTAACAACAAACAGCATAACAGAAAAGTACCATAAATGTTATCAGCCCAATTTTGAATTTTGTGGAAAATGATAAATTTGAAGTTAAAAGCTTTGAAGGTGTTTTTTTCTTTTTCTTTCTTTTTTTGTTTAACATAAAGAAAACAATACCTGCCAGGCGGTATTGTGCTAATCTCCTCGGTTTGTGTTTCAGGTTCCTTCACCTGCGTGGCCTCCAACCCGGCCGGCGAGGCCCACCAGACGGTGGATCTGCTCATCGCTAAACTCCCTCACATCACCAACGACACGATCGCGGAGCAAGAGCCCGACCCCGGATCATCAGACATCGCCACGGTGACCAAGACGGGAGCCGAGGCGGGAGGGGTGCCTCTGGGGAACGCGAAGACGAGCCAGGAGAAGAAGGTGGTGATAGCCGAGGCCACCTCCACCTCGGCGCTGGTGAAGTTCAACTTCCACAGGAGCATCCCTGGAATCCGCATGTTTCAGATCCAGTACAACGGCACATACGACGACTCGCTGGTGTACAGGTGAGCAGAAACGTTGAACTCAATATGAGGTCACAGAAGGTGTAGAACGTTTTCTGTGCAGTCGTAGGATTAGGGTTAGGGTTATTTCATTTCCTAATGTTCACATTGAGCTACGAATGCCTGAGTCTTTGGCTGTTAAGTCATTAAAAGCTGGACCCGACTGTTTGCATCATTCGCCGAATCACTCAACACTCAATCCCATCAGGAAGACAGGAAGACTAATGCACTGCGCATGAATTTATCTCCTTTGACTCTAATCCCCCTTGTGTATTATTTACTATATGCAAGGCCTTGATAATGCCTAATCAACAAAATCAAAACAGAATGTCAGCATTAAGCTGCAGACCCATGGGGAGATGAAAGAGCCGTCTTCTATTGTTTCACAAAGAGCATCAGATGCTTCATGTGAGCTTATCTGAAGACGCAGAACACCCAGCTTTCTCTCCTCCCAGCCTGCTTGCACTCCAGATTTACTGTAAATCTCTGAGATACGATGGGATCATTGCACCAACTCATTTCTTTTTTTTTTTTTTTTTTTCAAAATATACATAAGGGTCAGCATTGCATATGGTCCTTCAGCAGTGGCTGCTAAACAAACAGATGTACTGCGCTCCCAAGCAGGTTTTTACTAGCGATATTGATGAAAGAATAAGTCATATGTCAAATAACAGATTTTGTTTAGAAAGATCTTAAGTAGCCCCGTGAGAGTCATTTCATCCAAAACAACAGTAGGCTTAATAATCTGTCTGCTCCCCTTTGCAGAATGATCCCCCCAACCAGCAAGAACATTCTGGTGAACAACTTGGCGGCTGGCACGCAGTACGATCTGTGCGTCCTGGCCATCTACGACGACCAGGTCACCTCGCTGACCGCCACCAGGGTGATAGGCTGCGTCCACTTCACCACCGAGCCGCAGTACCTGCGGTGCCACTTCATGCAGTCGCAGTTCCTCGGCGGGACCATCGTGGTCATCATTGGAGGGATTATCGTGGCGTCCGTGCTCGCCTTCATCATCTTCCTCATTGTGCGGTACCGAGTGTGTAACCAAGGGGATGCAGACAAGGTCAGTAAGGCTGTTGTTTAGGTTTAACAATTCCCTACATGACTTCCTGGAAGAGCGGTCTTTCAAGAGACAAAGGACCAATTTCAAGGCGTTATATTACGAAGTTACATTTGATATATTTGCCACGTTCATAACAACTGAAAGCTGCTTGATTGTGGTCGAAAATGCAACGTTACATTTCTGTTGCAAATGGAGTTAGGTCAACTCTGATTGATGCGCTACTTGTCAGACCCTGTGAGACACCTGCTTGTGGCTGCAGTGCAACAAAATATGGAAAAGACAAATCATAAAAGCACATTTGCAAGGTATCCCTTTGACCAGAGCAGCTGGTCAAAGAGCAAAATGTGGGAGTCTACTAAATGTGTCATTGTTTTTCCCTTCTCTCTTGTGTTTATCTCATGCCGGACCAGGCCCTGGAGATGGGGGATGTCCGATCGCTGAGCAGCGATGGACAGCTACAGGGCTGTGGGATCCCCAAGTCCCTCTCCAAGCAGGTCCTCCGTCCAGAGAAGAACGACAAGGAATGCGTCAGAGTCGCCCTCCCGCCTCCGGAGCCAACCAAGCAACGACCTCCCGTCTCCGGGCCCAGCACGAAACCTTCTGTTCCTGACTGCACGGTGTCCACCTCTGCTGGCAGCCATAGCTGGCACCCGGCCTCCCCAGGAGCGCCGAGGCCCAAGCGTTCCAGTGCTCCACCGAAACCCTCGGAGGGCCGGCGGGCTGAAGCTCAGATGGACATTGAGCTCAACAACACGAACCGCAATAACTCTTCAGAGGTCAAAACAGCCACTGCCGTCTCCACCGCTCCCCCAGGGCCCGGCCAACCCCAGAAATGGACTACTGCTCCAAGAGTCCCGCGACCCCACCAAGCCTCCCGACATTACATGACTGTCCCTGCAGGACCGGTGAGAGTGAACCGCAGGCACTCGCTTAATGCAGACTCGGCGTACAGGGAGCGCTGCTACGTAGCCTACCCCAAAGTCGGGGCCGGCCTGCGCTCCAAGCGCAGCCTGTCAATGAGCGGAGAGCTTCCGCAGCTCGAGAGCACAACAAACATTCATCGAGCCAGGGACAAACTATCCAGGTCTGAGTGGCTGCTGGAGAGCACTTTATGATTTCAACTTCACAACCTGTGCGTCCTCGGCTTTCCTCGGATTGGGTTGGGAAGTCCGCTGTGGAACATACTGAGAATTTTCCTCCTTGTTTCGACATTCCTCTTCGGGGAACACGAGGAAGGCAGGCACACAGGGGGTCAAGGGAGACTGTTCACATTTTTTTTTCTACCATATAACCTATCAGAGTCTTCTTTATATCAACTTCAATGAAAGGCACAACAATGTATAAAAACAATGCCATGTACAAAAATGTTTAGTTCTGTGAGATACCATATATCTCAGTGCAACCATAAGTGTTCATGTGGTTGTGAATGCAGTAACCTGAACATACTGTATAATAAGGAAAGCATCACGCAGGGGGCTTGTGTGATGGTATTACACCGCCTCTAACCTGAGGTGACGGGATCTCTGAAGACTTTGAACGTTGAGACTTTGCAAGAGATTAGGAATGTGCTTTACATCCCGGAGATGCGGGAACAGAATGTAGTAGACAAGAGAGCGCTCCAGCTCCTCATCCCAACACTCCCAGATCCAGCACAATGCAGCATTTCTTTACCCTGTCTTTTCCTTTCTTGTGGCACAAGTAGACTCAGCCTAATACTGCCGTCCGGTTTGAATCGATACATTTTTATCACGTAATTACATAAAGACTCCGCTCAAATAGGATTCCTGTCAAGACCGATTCGAGCGGCAACCTGAACCATCACCGGTGGCATGACAGGTGCTGCAACTAATCTGATATTACGTGTGGGTGAGATCCAGAGGAACGGCTCATTTCCATATTTTATACTCGCAGACGTTTATCTTGTCACGCCGACAACAACCATTGTAAATTAACTTTGTCGATGTAAGAGAGAAAGGGAGAATCACGACAACGGGAGGCCGACTGCTCTTGATTTTGCTGTTGTTTCTGTTTGATGTTTACCAGTACAAATAAACCAGTGATAAAACAAAAAAAAAAAAAGCGGGAAAAAAACTGATTTATCTCTTTTCCAGCTTTCCTGTGAGCTCCGCATATCAAATTAGCGAATAGCTATACAGCTCTCTTTGTTCCTGCACACCTCATCTTGCAGAAGTGGTTGCAATTTGGGGATTTTCTGTCGTCTTGCAGTTGCTTAATTCCCGTCTCTCTGCAAGTGGCGGACCTCTGACAGATCCCCGAGCTCCAGTGTTTGTTCAGAGAGCGCAGGGAGGCAGATGATGAAAAGAGACCTCGCCAGTCACGGGGGACACCCTGCTTGCTCACAGATCTCCTTGCTCATCTAACTGCGGCGTGTCTGTTCCTCTCTGAAGCCTGCAGCCACTGCGGAAACATGCGGCAGAAGAGGTTAAACGCAGCCTCCCTCAGTGGGAACCCGTACACAGCTAATTGTACGTCTACAGTGGCGGGATTGAGGTGGAACGAGATCTTTAAGACCGATTGCTTGCTGGCTTTTTCTCTCTTTTTTTTCCCCAGGGAAAACCTTTCAGGATCAGCTGCCTAGACTGTTGGTGTGAGACGTGAATTAATTCCCGTCATCTGAACTGGATGCATTCATCATTTGGGTGCTCATTACAGGTGATTAAAATGCCAAGGAGATTGGACCAAGCCTTGGTTTAGCTTGTTGGCGGGTGCTGAAGGTGTTTGTTAATAATAGATGCTTTTCTGGAGCGGAGACAGCGTGGAGAGGCGTAAATGGAAGGTTTTGTGAAACAAATACAGTGAGGAGGGTGGGAGGCTGAGGCACAGGGGTTGTGGATGAAGAAGCAAGAGTGTGGAGAAGATAACTCAGAGATTTAGAGAGAGACAAGACAGAATGTAGAGCAGGGGAGGCAGAAAATAGCTGCCTTTTGTGAGGCGGCTCTGCAGCCTCTTAGGTATTCTGCACACCTTCTCTGAGATTGTGAGCATGGGGAGGAGGTTGCAGCGGGGTGAGAGACCTCAACTGGAGGTCAGACGACAAGCATAGCAGAGTAACCCTGCGGCAACATCAAAACCGCATGGTTCCCTTCACCAAAGTGCATGAGCCTGACCCACTTTCTAACCCCTGTAATGTGTCTCCAGGCCCCTGGGTGGCCTCTCCCCCCCCCTGGCATCACCTCATGACCCCGCGCTCTATTCAGCTTACTGTCCTGCCTCATGCTGACAGCTGAAAGGTGCTGTCATGTTTCTGGGGAACACTGAAGGCAACTACCATCACAACTCATAATCTTTGATAGAATACATTCTGGGGTCATTCCTCGCGTCTTTACATTTTGCTCAGGATGAGTGACGTTTATGTTTTCAAGCTTTTCGAAGGTGCCAATTTTTCTCTAAATTGTCGTTGTCGTCAGCTCAGTACTTGACCAACTGAGTATGTCTACCGGGCTGGATTCTTTGGTTGAGTCGCGCCACGCTTATAAGAATGGATCTTCTGTTGTGTCTCTGCAAAGAATCATGAGGGAACAAATACGTAAAATTAGAGATGTCCCAATTGGGTTCCTATCAAAACATTTTTAAATGATCAATATCTGATTGCCTGACTAAAACCAACTGAAGATACATCAATGTGTTAAAAAGTTTAATTAGAGAAATTAACTGAGCACTGGACTCCTCTCCACCAACTATTAGAATCATTTCTGACTGCAGGCTCTATATGATGCAATGGCCTAATTGCCCTCATTAGACATAATTAACTAGCTAATATCAGCTTGTTTTACTCTATAAAACACAGAATGGCAAATAGGTGTGAAAGTATGGATATTGAGACACTTGAAGACTACTGCTAATGTTAGCTTGTGTTTATTGTTTGTTTTTGGCTTAGGTCTATGTGTCAAAATCTCAGCAAATATAGAAGGCATTATCAGAACTGTAAACGTCAACATGTTTATGTAGTTATTTTTGCAGCAGTAGGAATCATTTTGTAATGTGCCTTTTCTTTTTTCAACAAAAGCATCTGAGGAAAAACCAATAATCCAAGCAACCAAAACAAAACTGTCATTTTTCACTTCAAATTATGGTGCTAAATGTGGTATCTGGTGTGCAGCCCTTCATAAAAGGCTCTTCCACACTGCAATTGATGATCTGTAACACTCAGACAGGTCAAATGCGATTTGGGTTATTTATCATTAAAAATAGATTTTTCAAACATAGTTTAAGTTTCATGGAAGCTTTATTCTATTCTGTTTTGAAAGAGTCTCTTAAGCTTTTTTGCTTGTTTGTTTTAGAGTTACCTGACATTGAGATGAACATAAAAAAGTCCTATATAGAACTGCATATACATACAGACTGGTCAAACCCAGACTGAGTTATTCTACTCTGATTATTGGATACATAATTAATTTTTATGAGGTCCAATACCTACTGTCACACTGATGGATAGTCTTTCAGTTCCAAGTTGTTCTGTGGGGGAAGGCTGCCAGAGTGCTGCCAAAGCAAGGTACTTCTCTACAAACCTCTGCTGGTCCCAATAGCTGCTAGTGTAGTGGAGAGCAGCTGATATGCAAGTTGTTAAATTTTACTACGTTCGAATCACTTAATTAATGAAGCAAGAGAACTGCTGTTTATGCATTTTGTTCTGCACAGAAACAATTTGAGTCACATGAGATATGTTACGGCTGAATCTTTAGCCCATCATATACTGGAAAGGAGACATGCTAACATTAGCCAAACACTTCAGCTAGCTGCTACGCATGAAAACATTGTCAATATATCTGGAGGTGCAAGAATGTTTGCTGAGAAAAAACAAATGTCATTGGTTGGGTGAGGTAATACTGATGAAATTTAGTGTGTTACTGAGATTTAAAGCATATAACACTGATTATGTTTTATGTTAGACTAGGAGTCAACATTGTGGCAAACAAGAAAGCTTGCTGCTACTGTGGAGAAGTTGATCATATAGACAGATACTTAATCTTACGTGATTCTGAACAATATCTGGAACAAAAACGTCCAAGTCGTGAAGTTAAAAATAGCATTTAAACACCAACATAAAAAGAAAAGCATTACAAAACACAAAGACTGGCACTTAATGGTCCATTAGCTGACAGAGTAACATACAGTATGTTTTTCTATTTATTATAGACCTGACTTTCAGATACCACTTATCTACCACTTTTCTTTTGCGCCGTCATCTATTTTGTCTTCCACGTGTTCACAATTGTTCTGAAACGAGTCTAAATAACAACTTCTAAAAGGTCTGTAGATCAAGGTTTCATTTTAGTGTTGCTAATTTAGGCTTTTCGTTCCTTAATGGGATTTCCATGGTTAACTTCCACCAACATGGCGTCTGATAACATAGCTGACTGTCGTTAACGGCAATCGTGTTGTGGAGAAAAATTACGTCGGTGCGCTGATGTGTTCAATTTGCGGTCAATTGCTTTATTTAGAGAGATCATCGCACTCACTTCAGGGAACTGAAGAGCCTTTTACCGGCCCAGTTCGAGGGGAGTAATGGGAGAACTGAGCTCCTTCAACAAGTGAGTTAGCACCTTCCACTGGCAATGTTTCATTATCTCCAGCCCAGCAGGTGGTGTTAGTCAAAGTCACACATGAGACATCATTTCTCTGGGAAACATTGTTCCTAGGAGAACACATTAAAAAAAAAAAAAAAAGAAACCACGATGAGCGTTGAGCACAACCAAAACATCACCGGTATCACTCTGGAGGAGGAGGTGCCGTTGAGTAAAATATGCACAGGCAATTCCAAAGACTATGCATTATTAAGAAGAGTAAATGGGTCTGGAATGAGCATCATGGCTCATTAATAGTGAATGTGATTACTGTTTCTGGGAACACAGCAGTCTGGACAAGAAAAAGGATGATTTAAACGGTCAAATCCAAAAACTAAAGGTCTGCGTGTTTACTCAGCACCAACTGTCGGCATCAAACCCGATGACTCAACCCGAAAACTCGTCCCTGCCAAATGCCTTGTTGTGATTACGAGCCACTCAACTGGTGTTTGCCAGGAGAGTCTGGAGACAGGTTGGAGCCGGGTTTTTTATTTATTTATTTATTTTGACAAAGCTGACTGAAAATGAGAGAGCGGTTTCATAACACAGAGTCGTCAGGCTGAGTGAAGGTGACACTCCGGTCGGTGCCTGCGGAGTGACTCCCCTCCTGGTTGACAAACAGACTAAGTGACACATCGAGATCCGGAGGCACATTCAGAAGATCTGATTTGACGTGAACTCAAATTATCGTGTTGCCCCCCTGAGGGGTTCCCACGCTGAATGAACAGATGCCTTCCTTGCTTACTTCTCCTCTCTCGCAGCCTCCAATCTTTCTGTTACATATGCTTCAGGGTGATGGACGACTGGAGAGGCTGGCTGCAGTTCGAGCCAGGCAAACCAGGCACCATTAGGAACCATTTTCTGCCCATTTCCCTGATAGCTGCTATCTCTTATGGAAGTGATTTGCTCTCCTTCTCTGGACTGTGTGCTTCTCCGCCAATGATGGATCTCCCATTGATTCCCCGGTGCAGGAGATCACTGAAGGAGCAATGCAGGCAGCCAGGCAGATGTGCCAGTCGGCTCTCCACTATTTATCAACTGCTGGTGAAGGGGGACGTTTAAAGCTTCAATCACAGTGATTTACTTCGAGTGCTAATCTTGTTATCATTTCAGGCTTATGGTACCAGAGAATATGCTGTTATTGGGAGGTCTTGGATCGATATTATTATCTTAAGTGCCACCAGGCATCTACAGTGTCTCGCAAAAGTATTGACACCCCCACCCTTTTTCCACATTTACAACCATTTACGTTTGTGAATCAGTATATTTGGGTGACTTAATGTGATCAACCAACTCAAACAAAGATAATTATGCACTGGAAGGGAAGAGATACATGGTTTTTATGTTGTTGTTTTTTTTAAAAAGTGTGAATTTGCATTCAACTAAATAAAGATATATTGAATCCTGTTTTCACCCCTGCAGACGACACAACAAAGAAGATGGCCAAATTAAATTTATTGGCCAACTTTCAAAATACGACTTGAAGAAGCCTGTCTTGCATAAAATATAATGGCAGTATCATGTCGAGAGGTTGTTTTCTTGGTTAGATTTGCATGGGCGGAGCTAAACATGGGGGGAAATTTAGAAGAAAATTTGTTCAGTTCTGCAAAATACTACAAAATTCTGGGGATTGGGGCCAGAGTTCACGTTCTGACAAGACAGCAATCCTAAACATACAACTGGAGCTGCCATATTGTTGTTTCGTATAGAGAGGACCCAAATGCAGGCAAGTCGAATACAGAGTTATTTTATGAATGGCTAAATTTTAAAGAGAAAGTCCAAAGTAGAGTAAGAAAATCCAAACCTGAGGCTTTATTCAGTAGTGGAGGAGGAGGAGAAGGCAGCAGTAGAATCCAGCACAGAATGAAAGAAAACTGGAAGAAGACACTAAGGGAAGTTGATCACTGGGATAAGGCATAGGTGAGACTAATTATTGAGTGGATACAGCTGGGAGAGAAACTTCAGAACATAAACAGCAAAGGAAACCTTGTGGAACTGACAGCCAAACAAAAATAAACATACGGAAACTGGAAAACGACACAATCACCAAGCAAAATGAAACTCAGCACAAGAACTTGATGCCAACATTGGCCCAGTCATGAAAATGTGACAGAGTTCTTAGGGGTACGAATACATTTGAATACATTTACAAGGTTGTTTACTCTGTGTTTCTCCTGTTAATCCGTGTCTCCGTTTCACTTGCATATTGTTGAATATCCACTCACAGAAATCAGCATGGCTTCAGGCCCTAAATAACCAGCTCATGGGGGGATTATGAAAAGGCCATGTTTCTGAGCGTTAATCTTATTTGTTGCTTCGAGTGGAGCGAGTACGCCTAATAAGATGATACATGAATCCTCAGCGTGACATTCAACGTGAATGGTGCGCCGACTGGGATCTGTCCGATCAGCTGATCGAACAGAGCAGCTGCAGATGGTCCACACGTTTAGGCCTGCGAAGGCATCTTCATTAAATCTGGAGTCTATTTTTCAATATGAAGTCTGCAGGCTGATTGTATCGCTGGACGGCCACATGGTCATTTGAAATGCAGATGCAGGGGCCTTCGCTCTCTTTTGATGCAAGTTCACCTTCAGCGACCAGCTAGAATGCGAACGTGACGCGGGCAATAATCAAACAAAGGTGGATGTGGGAGTGACACATGATTGCCTGATGTCAGACTGATAAAGAGAGAGGAGGAAAAACAGAGCGCAGAGATAAGAGCCGGTGCACTGCATGCACATGACATGGATGAACAAGTGCGGAAGAATGGCGGCGTTCGAAATGTTTGCACATCTGCAGCAAATCCATAATGGAACCTAATGGTGCTTGGAAGCGCCGAGCAGCACATAAACAAATGAGTGGTTGTTTCCGCGTGTGAACACAACCTTTAATTCAGAGAACAATTGTCACAATTTCTCTTTCTCTCATCAGGGCTAGAATATCCATAACACCCCTCTCTGAATACTGTTTAAATAACCAATATCAATTTTGCTAAGAAGAGAGAATCAAATATCCAACCAGAATTACACCAGTGCCTAGCTCATGGCCCTTGTGCAGATAAGAAAGAATCTGTAATCAATTCAAACTTGTGCCTCTAACTTTTGTTTTCAAACTTCATTGAAGTTGATTGTTGTCTGTTATTCCACTCTGGAAAAAAAAATAGCTAAAATGAAATAGTAAAAACTCAGAAAGTTATATGATATGGTGATAACTTGTGACTGAGGCTGTGCTAACAGAGACAGCGAGGACACAGGATGAGGCAGTGATTGAGGAGAAGCTCCAGTTGAGGCAGGGAGACAGGTAAGCTTTCTATTTTTAGGCCACAGACAGGCGCTGGGAGAACCGATAATGGGACCAGAGGTGAGATATTCAGACAGGACGGGAAAACGAAAGGGTAACTCCGCAGCCTCTTCTGTAGGGAGAAGAAGACAACAGCCTAGAAATAAAACTTTTAAGTGGGCTGACATTTTAATTTGACTCAGAGACGTTGATATTTGGATGTTAGCAGGGTGGAGCGCTGCACTCTAGCATCTAGCAGTGCTGGTGTTGAGGGAAGGTGGTAGTGGTGGGGGAGGGAGGGCTCACTCAGCCTCTTACTCTCTCTCACTCTCACACACATGCTCTCACTCCTCTGTTACCTTGGCAACATACTTTCTGCATAGAAATAGCATCCCTTTGCTGTGCCACACACACAAACACAAGTATGTCTTTCTATTTTCACAGGGACTTTGCACTGACTTCCATTCATTTTTTCATTCATTTCTGTAGCCTGAACCAGACCCAAACTCTAAAACTTGCCATTACTGCTGCATGTCCAACCATAAACCCAAACCCTAGTCAAAAGCAGCACTTGTTATGGGGCCTGGGCTTTTGGTCCTATGAGAAGTAGTGGGTCCTTGCAACATTGTATGTGATAAGGTAATGGGTCTTACAATGTATCAAATACAAGGCCACACACACACACAGACACACACACACTCACACAATCATACACACATTTCTGTACTTCTGTACAAACTGAGGACTTTGTATTGACAACCATTCATTTTATTAAAGGGGGAGTACTGTTATGTCTTCATCAAAAACATATCTGGAGTGTTGCCTTGATTCTTTCATACATGTTTAAAAAATATTGTAATCTCCCATGGCAACCACTCGACTGTGCAAATTGCCTGGGTGGACCAAAATCACCTTAGAAACGCAGCTCCTCATCGGAGCTGCAGTTTCAAGGTTTCTCAGCTTCTGCCTCACAGAGCAGCCCTCTACCCCAACTCCCTCACTCAGCTCCTTCAGACTAGTCAGCAGTAATTAGCAAACACCAGGCGGTGCTGTGAGTCAGCTGAGCTCATTATATGAGCTCCTTCTCAATGTGACGCTGGTGAAAACATTGTTAAAAGCTTAATAGAAGAGCCATGTTGTGAGAACTTCCTGAAGGCAGAGTTTCATAAAAGCATGATATTTTTAAAGAGACAGAGGCCAAATTTCAAGATGTTAAAATAGTTTATTTTCTCTCAAGTTATATTTGACATGTATATCTTTTTTTATAACAACAGAAGGTAAAATACTTACCTGATTGTGCTATAAACTTATACAATGTGGCTGGAAAACATATAATACTACATTTATGCCTAACCCAGACATTCCTTAACCGTAACTAGTACTTGTCTATTCCTAGCCCTCACTTTAGCCAAAACTTAATTCACGCCAAACCTCTAAACCTAACTAGTAGAATACAGTAGCTCTGCAAAAGAAGAAGTGAGGAGTCGAAAAAGGTCCTTGCTTTCCACGAATGACGAGGAAGATGCGCATTTTGTCGCTGGAAAAACAGGAACTATTTTGAATTTCGGTTGCCAAGTTCAAAGTAACTATGTCATTACATACATTACTGTATGTATTTAACCTAAATTCAATTCATACCTTAGTCCTAAACCTAACCCTGAACCCATAAATTACACTTCTTCTTATAGGGCCCAATATAGCAGACACACACACACACACACACACACGCGCACACGCACGCACACACACACACACACACAGAGCACACTTCAACAGTTTTAAACGTGAGAACAGATTTGACCTACAGAAATAGAGTTATTACTGTTCAACTTGTCTTACAAGCAATTTGGCTGTGAAGAAGCAATTCAGACGTTAAGGAGGGATTCTCACCGGCATCGCCTCATCTTGTGCTGAGGAAGGTGTAACCTTCAAAGAAGCTCAGCATTTTAAGAGTGAAGATCTCGCTTTCTGTGGAACCAAGAATCAAGTGTAAATTATTTGAGTGTTAAAACCAGAGCGTATGCGGCTGGAAGCTTCAGCTTTACAAAGAGAAGGCAGATCCCTTCAGGGGTATCATTAGGAAGCGTAAGACAAATGTTAAACCACCGGAGAGAGAGAGAGAGAGAGAGAGCGAGAGCTGCAGTGTCTCCACACCACACACAGACAGAAAGGGGTTTAGTCTTATCTCCCTCGCTCGGCTTCGGCGTGATGAACCTGCGTTTGCTCGCCGTCAGAGCGGCACAAGAGAGGCAGAGGAACTAATGAAATAAAATTCGGGAGCTGAGATTGCTGGCGAGATCCCACTCAGCTGCAAATGAGCCAGGACTTGACCAAATCAGAGAATGAATGAAAGAAAGAGAGGCAGAGTGATGGAGATAACAAAACAAAAAAAAGAAAAAGAACAAAGGCCAGGTAATCATGTGGGACAACTTCTTTTTTTTTTTTTTTCCCCTCTCTCTTTAAGAAAAGGGTTTGAACTCCTGGGAGAGAGGGAAGCTGTAATGAAATAAGCATCTGAAAGAGAGCAGGTGTTGAAGGCTTGACAGACTTCAGCTGCATAACAAGTAGCGCATTCACTCGTCTCCCCCCGCTTTTGTCAATCAAAACATCCAGTGCTGTAAATAAATGCTCCCTCAGAAGAAGAGGAGAAGAAGAGACAGATATCCCCAAGAGGAATCAGCTTTACATACTCTGACTTGCTTTCTTACTCACGAACGAAAACAAGCGGTGGGAGGAGGGGCTGGGCTCGAACGTCACTTCAGTCAAAAGTTAGTCCCAGGTAGAAGAGAGAGAGAATAAAACAAAACAACACTAGGTGTGAATTTAAAGTAGGAACATCGAGCTCCTACTCGGAGGCTAAGAAAACCAATAAGACATCCCAAATGCGCCAAGGTGAAATGATTTGATTTTCCGGCAGGCAGAGGGGACAGGAGGGGACAGGAGTTTTCTAACAGCTCATGAGGAAACTCTTCAAAAATATTAACACTTGCTTTTTAAAAAAATAAAAAATAAATAAAGTATTCGTAAGCCATGAACTTTTTTTTCCACGTCTTGCCTTGCTACGGTGCGTTATAGTGAATTTTAAGGGGATTTAACGTGATATCACAAAAATAAGACGTGAGTGAAGTTAGGTCCTGCCCGCCTCCTTCACATCAACCCAAGTCTGTGTCAAAAGTTTGTACAGCAACGAATTTCCGTTTGTGGCGCTGTCATTTTAAAGATATTCGTAAATGTTTCCAGAGGTCATCAAAGGTCAACCAGCACCACGGACATTTACAAAATCAAACAAATGCGGCGTCAGTCAACTGTGCTACAAAGGTTTTTGCTGCACAAGTAAAGTATATCAATTTATTTTGATTAATCGTCTTTGTAAACAGCTGAAGCTCTGTCAGACTGGATGCAGAGTACATGAAAACAATATTTGCATGTCTCTCCAGATAGACTAATATCTGGACCTTGACTAGGCCATTGCAACTCATCAATATGCTTTGATCCACAACCATAAAACAGGTTTTCTTTTAGGATTACCCTTCTTTTAACTCCAGGTATTGTGTCATTAACTCTGACCACCTTGTCTGTGATGAGTCGAACTTGGTGGTGCTAATTTAGATATATTTGCAAGGAATTTTGCAGTATTTCCATTTGCGTGACAATAAATGTGACTTTTTCATTTCACTTAGCAACCTTCTCATCATTTTTCACCTAAAATTCCCAATGAAATAAACTGAAGTTCTTTGCTTGTATCGTGACGAAATGAGAAAAAGTTCGAGGGGCGTAAATACAGAGCAGAGCAGAGGATGTTTCTCTTTAAACACACAGAGAGTTGGTGATTAAACATCCGGAGGCTGCAGATCAGCACCATGATTAGTTGCACTGCCGCCGCTGTTTGGGGCCCGAAGGGAGCCACAGGAGCAGGTCTGGAGCCTGCAGTAGGAGGGATCCAAAGAGCGGGATCTTAGCGGGTCACTGACATAGCCGGTTCGTGCTAATCCTGCTGGCTGAGCGGAAAAAGGAATGGAGTTATGAGGCGAGTCAGAAACTGCCAACGAAGCCCCGAGAGAGGGCGGTGGAAATCCTCCTGAAGGGATATAGCTTTTGGGACGTTATCCTGAGCTCACAACGAATTAAAACTGACACAGTCTGTCCTTATGGACGGTTAGATTTAGTTTGCCTTGATCCCAAAAAGAAACGCACAGATGCAAGATGTCCTGCGGTGTTCTAATTCCCGCTAACAACATCTGCTGGTGCACTCTGGAAAACGTCAGCTTTATAAATTCTGCAGTAAATCTGTTTTCACCCGACGCGGATGAGGTGAGCTCGTCTTTTTAGCCGGCCTTGTATGAACCGCATGTTTAGGATGTACCTGCAGATTCCAAATGATGCCTACTCTGGGGAGAGCTGCTCCAAAACCTGTAAGATGTTTTTTTTTTTTTTCTTCTTTTTTTTTTAAAGTCAGCCTTCTGGCTTTAATTCTGTCGACTTACTGCGTGACATTTCCATCTCACCACTGCGAGTCAGTCTGCTCCACCCGCTGCTACACAACTCCCAAGCAGGAAACTTTGATGGATGCTTTTCACCAACCGCTTGTCTTTTTCACTCCAAACCTCTGAGGATTTTCAATTTGCCTCCACATTGGTTTAGTATGCGTCGGTCTTAAGTATCGACTCCCATTCCATTCAAGTGTTTAAGATTGCAAAAATACATTCTTAAAAGTTTTTTGCAGTTAGCCATTGAGCTAGTAATGAAATAAAATATTTTTTTTTGTCAGTGTTAAGTATTTAATAGACTGTCAGATTAGCTACATATATAAAAGTATGTAACTTATAAAAAAAACTTTTTCTTTTACATATTTGTTGAAACTACCATCATGTTGCAACAGTATAGCAGGAGTCAGATCATCTAAAAAAAAAAAAAAAGCAAACTGCCCTTCTACCTTCCAGTGGTCCGACACTCGCTTGTCAGTCAACCAATCAGCGGCAGGAGGCAGGTCTTAGTGCTGTCAATCAATCTAATGATAATGTTGGAGGAAAAAAAAAACATCACAAGTAAAACTGTTTATCCTTTGTCATTGGTAGCCATGCTAACTAGCTGTATATTACTAGAGGGCAAAGGGAAGGGTGTGAGAAACATGTACACAAGAATGATTGACAGCACCAAGATCCGCTTTTCAGCTCTGACTGGTTGTTTCTGACCAAAGAGAAAAGCTCGATTTTTTTCTGCCTCATGTTATACTGTGACAACATAGTGCGTATTTTTTTAAATGTTTAAAACCATATTGTTGAGATAATCTGCATATATCAGTTTTAATCACTTTTTGAAAAATCTTCTTCCTTTGCGACCAAGCCCCTTGGCGATTTGTGCCAACACCTACTTGGAGACCCCTCGAAGAAGATGCATAGAGAGAAACTGTAGAGTGTAGTTTGACAGAGTTGGAATGACCCATTTTATTGTGGGCAGTTGAAATACATGGGTGTAAATACCAACAAAAGGAGGAGAATGGCTGACATCTGTACATTACATTCTAACAAAGAAGTGATGGTCTCGCAGTCTTTACCACGTACGCGTCAGACCCTTCAACATGACCGCCGCCGAGTACGATTATATTACTCATTCATCTGTATTAAGACAGTTAATATAAAATATAAAGCAACCCATGACTAAAAGTTTAATTGGTTAACACTTTAAATCACACCTCTATCTATGTCTACTTAATTTTAATACAGCCATACAATACAAGTATACAAGGTTATTCTGTGGTTAGAGAAAAGTACAACCAAAGATGGTGGAAATGCAAACATACAGTGGGTTTTTTCGACTCCTTGTACGTGTGATTCGGATGGAACGTGTCAAAGGTATGATCTTATGATGCAGGAAAGTAAAAGAGAGAAAAACTGTTTCGCTAAACACGGCCTGAGACAAGTGTACAATATGCACACTTGGAGGGAAATAAGAGCAAAAATAAAAAGTACTAATATATACCACTGTTTCTCTGACTTCTCAGGTAAAAATAAATCTCTGATGTTTGTCCTTGGGTTCCATCTTCTGGTAGCAAAGTGCCAATAAAAGAAATGGGAGACAGGTGGCTGGGAGGGTCTTCTCTGTGTTCCTCATCCAACATGACAGCAGGGGGGAAAAAAGGGAGGTTTTTTGGGGGGGAAACAAAAAAAAAACAAACAAACGCAATTTCAGTGTTTTATGTCTTTTAAACTGTCAGACCTTTTCGTTTTCTTTGTTTTTTTGTTTTTTTTTATATAAATCAATGAGTCTCAAGGTTTTCATCACGTCTTCAAAAGAGGTTGTTTTTTTCCGCCTTCGTGGCCCGACGCTGACAAGACGGGCTCTCATTGGTTGTTTTTGGCTTTGGCGTGTGTGAGAATGTGAGACTTCAGGTTGGTAGACTGGGCGAATTTCTTATTGCAGCCGTCAAACGGGCACACGTAGGGCCGGTCTCCGGTGTGGATCCTCACGTGCGTGCGCAGGTTGAAGTCCAGAGAAAACCTTTTGCCGCACCCTTCGAAGGTACACTGGTGAAAGAAAAACAATACTATTAATCTGTTGATACAGGGAAGTCCTTCGACTCCGATTGTTTTTTTTCTTTTTTTAAATTGTCATCTTCGGTGCATTCAGTATGAATTGATGTGATAAATTACTGCAAAGTAGTTACCATAAAGGACGAGCAACATGGTCTTTCTGCTCACTGGCTCAAGCTGAGCTTTTTAGTTAATAAGGTAAGCAGTGTTTCATTATGTTAGCTGGGTCTTTGCAGGTTTCATCAACTAAACTTCAAGACCATTCTGAAAGAATTTAGGACGCGTAACACGACAGGAATGCAAATAAATTGATCACACGGGTTGGCAACAGAAGTAAACTAATGGCAAAGACAAACAAAACGATGTAAAAAAAACAAAAACAAAAACAAAACAAAAAAAATACTAGATAGCAAGCAAGGAGATATTGACAGCTAAGTAGAACTAGCTGCAACAGCCTCGAGTAACAGAATGCAGTGAAGATTCAGTTCAAAAATAGTTTATTGATCCTAAAGGGAAAATAAATGTTCGCCCAAGACTCAAACTTTTACGTAGCAGTAAAGTCCCGTGATAAGAAAGAAAACAACATAAAGTATATTATCACCTTCCTAAAATAATGGCCCAAGTGATTTTGTTAAAAAAAAAAAAAAAAAAAAAAAAAAACAGAAAGAAAGAAAAAAATCACTTTTGGCAAAAGGAAAATATAATATAAGAGCCCTTCAAAGACAAAATTTAAGACATGTGGTTAAGGATGTTCGGGGACCCTGGTTAGTCCTGATACCGACCTGAAAGGGTTTCTCCCCTGTGTGGACGAGCTGGTGGCGCTTGAGTTTGGAGCTCTCGACGAAAGCCTTGCCGCACTCTGCGCAGACGTGAACGCGGGGTCCGTGGGTATGCAGATGCTTCCTCATGGCCGAGTTATCCCTGAACATCTTTGTGCAGCCCTGTGGGGGGAGGAGGAGAGAAAAGGAAGCACGGCGCTGAGTCGACAAACAAATAACGGGAGGTTCGTCGCAATATTCAATATTTTATTGACGTGCGAGCCGGGTTACGTTCCCTTTCATACAAATGTCAGCGACAAGTGCTCTCAGCGTTTTGTCGAGCTTTCGGAAAGAGGCTCTGAAAAGAGTAGAACAACAGATCTATACCGCGCTGAAGAGGCGATGCTCTGCTAAAAGCCCGAACGAAAAAGAGCAGACTGCTCGCAGAGCAAAGAAAACCATTACATTAGCGGCTGCAGATAAAGCCTGATTGTAATTGTGCATCAGAGCACTCAAGGGCTATCAATGCTTTTCAATAACCTTCAGTGAAAAAAAAAGAACAAAAAAAAAAAAAAAAAGAGAGAGCAACAGGCAGAGCTAAACCTGTGTGAACAGAGAATTTCATCTCAAAAGCGTTCTTGAGAGAGGCAGCAGCTTTAGACTCACTTTATGAGGACATGCTATCGTTCGGGGAGCGTCGTCTTCTTTCACCTTCCTGGGCTTCATTCTGATGAGACCGGAGGGGGAAATAAACGGTCAGAAAGAAATAAACACACACAAAGCCATTCTGTTAACAAAAGATTGAAAAAGAAGTTTTAATGCAACCTATTGAAGTGGAGATGCACCAATCAATAGGCCAAAGATTGGAATTGGCCAATTTTCCCCCTGAATTGACTCTGGTCTGTTCAGCAGGTCAAATAAAATCAGATAAAAGGAAGAAATGGATGCTTTGATGCAAACATAAGAGTGCTGGTGTAATTCTTTGTTCTTGACGGTTTCCTCGTCAAAGAATATGCAGTCTATCGAGGAAAATCAGAATTTGAAACTGGGGGATTGACTGTTGCATCTGCTGAGAAATCAAGAGTTCAGATTAAGATTATGCCTGTTGGTAAAAGAAGCAATTCAGGAAACTTTATAAAAGACAATTCAGTCATGGAGCTTTCTTGGTAAAGCTCAAAAAATTCATTTTAGACATGAATTTATTGTGCGTTGATACGACTCATTCAAAACTGAAGCACAATGGACGTTTTGAAATGTTTCTCTTTTTTTTTTTTTTTAACATTTCATAAAATACATAAATTAATTTAAAAAACGGAGAAATGTCCACTGTTTTTCAGATTTGAACGACTGTGCATTCATCTTCTTGTTGGTGAGAATTGTAAACAAAAACTGGTGCTAAATGTTGAGATTAAATCATATCAAATACATATTTTAAATATGAATCCCCCTCGCACCCTAATTTTGTAAACATGCAGTTGTGACCATTCTAAGATAAACTCCATTTGCACCACCTCCCTCATTCTTTACGCATTAACGTCTTTGGTCTCTATGTGTGAAAGTAGGGTTTAAATGTGTAGGACTGTTGTGTTAGAAAATAAAAACACACAAATTGGCTCTGATCTCTGACATGTATCACATTGTGTGCCCCTTCAATTTCATTTAACAGGGCTTTCTGTTCATCTAACAAACACAAATTAAAGGGTGCATAAAATACCTCAAACAATTCCAAGTTCATATCTAAAATGCAAGTATTGACATTTAAAACCGAAGCAGCGTCTTCAGCAGGCGGCCTGCTTATTCCCGGGCTCTGTGTTGACAGTGCAAACACGTCTGCTTCGCGTGACGCAGAGGCGCTCTCTCTCTCACCTGGCAAACTCAGCCAGCTGTTTGGGGTCCGAGAGGTCGATCCCCGGGATGCCACCAGGGGGCAGCTTCTTCCCAGTCATGTACTCGGAGTAGTCCGGAGGCGAGTTCTCCCCGACGATCTGCTCCTCCACCACCGACTCGTGGTCAATGTCTTTATTGTCATCTAGGAACACATTACAGAGACTGAACCGATAACATATTGGTGGAACCCTGGCGACGAGCCTCGGTAGTCGGGGGACATCTGCTGCAGCGCGCAGGCCACCTGATTATGCTAATGAGCACTTCGGTGCGGCATAATTGGTGAATAACATGAATGTCACCGCCTCACTCTTATGGGAATCACAAAATTGCACATTGACATTACACAGTAATTATACCTACCACATTGTTATTTTGATTTCTTTTTGTTTTTGTAAAACCATTAAACATGATTTAAAAAAATAAAGTAGGGTACATTCTACTGAGAATTGCATGAATTCCACCATAACATTCAAATTAAAAGTGCTGTAAATGAGAGCTATATGTCAGATTAAGGGGTGATTACGTAAATAAAAGTGTTTCACTAATTATTTGGATTATAGACTAATAAGAGATTTGCATGGGTGCTGCATTTTATGGAATGTCTGAGTAAAAAAAATAAATAAAAATCAATATTGCTTTCTGTTCAGAATCGTCGGTTTTGAAGTGCACCATTTAGGAATGGCAAAAATGTATTGATTAATCGTTCTCCATTACGTATGTAATGGAGAACGATGCAACATATTTTAATTCAGGCCTTTCAGCACAAAGCTTGCAGTCTCTTAATTATATTATATTAATTATATTAATTATTATATTATATTAATTATTTTTATATGTTGAAATGACATTATCTCCATCCTTAACATTAGAAGCTTTTCTGATCAGTCAGAAAATGCATCTCTGTTAACATTACTCTTCACCTGCCAGCAGAGAGCACTAAATATAGAGTAACACATGGAAAAGGAACGGCTCTCACTAAACTTGTTTTAGCAGTGTTTGAGTCTTTAATGGAGCTGTTAAGATACCAGCTCTGGGGTGTTTTAGACGGATACATGTATAACGGTGTCTGACCGCTGGCTGCTGTGTCCCTTCGCACACAGTTGATTTTAAAGGCTCGAGCCGGAAGGAGCCGTTTACCGTCAGCCGCAGGAACCAGACAAAGCTAACGGCTAAATAATATACTCAAGAAATAAGTTCGTAATTACACAAAAACCGTCCATGTACAAGTTAAACCCGATTTAACACAGTGGCCCGGAGCCGCGGCGGCTCAAACTGCGCCGAAAGTGCGCCACGGTGTTGAGGCCTGCACTTATGTTGGACCCAGCTCTCTCCCGACCCGGAGCACGGCCGCCATCTCTGCCCGGCCGCGTCTATCGCCATCTTTTCGGGGCCGCCGCCATACTTACGAGTCTCGGGGAATATGGCGGCGCCCAGCAACACCTAAAACATGGCCTCCCTTCAAAACAAAAACATTTCCATATGGTATAGCGGGGTTTTTCGAGGAAAAACCGGACTAAACGTCGCTTTTCACAACCGCGCGACGGATCACTCCAGGAAATAGTCTGGTGCAGCAGGACAACGCCCTGGTAATGAGGCCTCATTGCAACGAAGCTTGCAGACACTGAGTGGCTAAAGTTACTTACCCGATGCCCACATTGTAACAGAAAATTCTCCCTCCAGAGTCTTTATTTGCACCTGCTTTTGTTCCCATTTTCTCCCACCAGCGTCGGGGCCGCTTAAATAGCTCTTTTTGCCTGATTTCTTCCCACCGGTGCCGCCTCCTCGCTTCACCCGACCCATCGAGCTCTTTCCAGCCACAGTCACTAAAGTCTGCTCGATGTACTCATCCTCGACCCCAGGTGCTGGCACTGGGATGAGGATCTGATCCTCGTACCCTCCCCCGCCGTCCGTGTGCAGGTCTGAATCGTCTCCGCCGACCACCTCCTCCCGGGTCTGGACCAGGATAACCTCCTGGTGGTGGTGGATCGAGCTGGGGTCGTCCGTGACCAGCGGCTGCAGCGCAATCATGGGCTGCCCGTCATCATCGTCGTCGTCGTCGTCCCCGCCGACCACCGTGGTCTCGATAGTCTCCACTGGTATCGTTTCGACTTCTATTTCGTGCAGCTCCACGATTTCGGCCGGCATCTCCGAGCCGTCTGTCTCAATGTACAGCGTATCTCCGGATGCCATGTTGAAATCCGCCAGTTTGCCTCTCTCATTCACGCCGTGTTGTGCTCCGTGTCTTTGGACCTCACAAACACTCTCTCTCACACACACACACACACACACACACCCTTTGGTCCGCTCCTGCCTCCGTCTCCTCTCCCTGTTCTTCGATAACAACTCTCCTCACTGCGTTCCAAGCCAGTTCTCGTCGCCACTATGCTCTCAGAGGCAATCACCGCGAGATTTCGGTGAGCTCGGCGAGAACGGCTTTGGTGTGACATGGGGCTCCAGTGGGGATTCCAAGGCTTGTGGATGTAAAAAAAATAAATAAATAAATAAAATAAATAAACAAATAAATAAATCTGAGTTTCATTATGTTCATAATTCATCTAAAAAATATCTGTAAATAAAGTTAACCATGTTGATCATACTTCACATATTCTCTCATTTAACCCAAATTTTTTTTTTTAAAAAAGAGTTTTTTATTTGATTTTTATTTAACTCTTCTGATTGCCCAACATGTCTGGAATATTTTTACGTATTTAATTTTATGTATATGTAATGTATGCTTCTCCGATATATATATGCAGCATGCCAATAAAGATGATCTCTTAATCCAAAATCATAATCATACTGAAACTAATTAAGTATATGGAAGACCATAAGTGCCACACATTAAATAAGAAGATAACTAAATACACATACGTGACAATTTCAGGAAATCAGAAATGGATAAATTAAATACACCAATTACATAATTAATAAAGATATTTTTGTATTTTAATGTTGAAGTTTATTGCATTTGAAATTATGTAATTATTCTTAAAGAGTTTCTTTATTACTTTGCAAAACGTGTTTGCACTTTGCACAGTGCTATTATTTAAACTTTTTCTGTTTCTGATTAAAGAAACCATAACATCTGACTGCTTAATTTGCACAAGATAACATCAGACCAGTTACGTTAACAACCATAGAGTTTGTGCCATTCACTCGACCCATCAAATTACTCAGGGTCAGATTACTGCTTAATTACTTTATTATATCATTAGATAATAATAATAAAAAAAAAATGACATAAATGCACCCATTTAATTAAAGATATACTCAATAAAATGTTTTGGTTTTTTTTGTTTGTTACAAAAACAATCATTTTGTTGCACAGCATCATTTATTTGTCTGCCAAACTAATCCCTGAAAGTCAGTGGGTGGAGCTTAGACTGCTAGTTAAAGGTGATTGGTCTGAAGTGCACTTTAGCGAATCAGGTTTTAGGATCCATTAGTTTGCCTTTCTGGCTGTTTCAATAGTTTCATAATCCACTGCGCCCACATGCACAGTATAAAATTATCAAATGAATGCTGAAATAACTAACATTAAAATATGCCTTTAACATATTTAATGTTCAAATTATTCTGATTTTCTTATAATAAATGAAATATGTCAGAAAATTATGGCAGATAAATAATTATGGACTCTCTTGTTTATTTCTTGCATGTTTCCAGTTTTACTTAAATCACAAAGTCACTTTTGGCCCTCCATACTGGGTTGAGTGCAAAGCAAAACCATTTTTCAGTCTGATGTTTGTATTTGGCTCAGGTAGCCCATTTCTTTATTTATATTTCATCTAAGTTATCTGCATGCTACTGCACTGTAACCGTTTTCAAGCTTAAATATTAAAGTCAAAAAGGCGAGTAGCTCCGTTGTTGCCTTCATTCCTGATTTGCACCAGGCGTCATTTTGCGATCCCTGTTTAATCAGCAAAACAAAACGCACAAAAGGACACGACACTCTGATTTATCCAAGACATTGTTCACAGTTTTATTTGAATTCATTTGAAACTCATTTTGTTTTTCCCCCCCTCCTCAAACTAGGAAGCACTTTGTCATAAAGGGAGACAATAAAATGAACAATACTTCACTGTATCTTTGCAGCCAATAAACATTTTTTTTATTAACAACATGATCACAAATACTCTGATGTTTTGTTTTTATTTTTTTTTTATTTTTACCTCAGAAGTTTGCATTATCAAAAGAAGTTTATTTTTGTTCTCGGTTTCATGTTGAAGGCTAGTTCCCTCCTTCTCTTTTATTTTTTTTTAAAGTTTCTGTGGTGGTTCCAAATGTACTTGGTGTTGGGGAAAGGGAAAAATAACAAAAAAAAAAAAAAATTAAAATTAAACGTAATTGTAATTCAGGTGGTGAAAAGCCAAAAAAAAAAAACCAAGGGACTGCTTGTAAATGTAACTCAAACAAAACTAAATATAAACAATGTACAAAATACAAAACAATTCCCGACTTACATTTATGTGCAATAAAACATTATCGTCTTTATCGAAAGTACTGTCATAATTTCTCCAATATTCCATCTCATTTTATCATTAGAATGATAGTAGTGATAATAATAATAATAATAATAATAATAATAATAATAATAATAATAATAATAATAATAATAATGGAAAAATTATATTAAAAATATTTAAAATAAATTCCAAAAAAAAAAAAAAAAAAACGAAACAAAAACTGATAAAATAATTTTATATTTCATAAATTTCCTTTGGAAAGGCCGAGAGGACAGATGGGCAGACAAACAGACGAAACATGTTAACAAAACGGAGCAATCAGTGCGAGAATGTGGCCCTTTCACGGTCGAAACAAACAAACCAAATGTTACGCAGACGCGGCCGAGGCGTTACAGTAACGGCGCCGCGTCGCCGAGCTCGACGAGTGGATGTCACAGTTTGGGCCTCTGTTCCTGACTCCTCCTCCTCCTCCTCGTCGTCTTCAGGGCCTCAGCAGCGGCTGCAGGGGGCAATGGTTTGAAAAAGCGATTCAGCTCTCAAAGTTTATGTCGTGCTAACTCGACTGAGTTCATTTCTAATGGCTGTGTGGAGAGAGAAGACGGGGAAATAAGTTGGGGTTAAACTGCAGGCAGGTAGGTCACTGTAGAGACAGATACAATCGATTTTAAAGGGACATTTTTTATGTTTTTTGACGCGGGAGGTTGTGTGCAGTCGGCATATTGTGAGCTTGCTCTCCGAGAGGTTTCAGTAAAAATAAAACCGCTTCCCTCGCATCTGGAGATGTAGTGAGACTAAAGGGAACCTGCTATTTTACTTCCAGTCCAAACAAAATAAAAATCCTACCTGTTTATGCAAACACTCTTTAACAAACCTCTACACCACTGTAATCACTGTTTGACTTTATGCATTTATGGAACAATGTTTCATATGAAAACATGTTGCAACATGGATGCTGATGTGATGGCAAAAATCTGCTGGGCTTGGAGAAGCAGCTGACTTCGGCCTCCAGGAAAAAACAACATCTCTGATTGTTCTTCTTGTTTTTCTCTTTTCATGTGGTTCCACGATTCTTAGCTTCCTTAAAAATCCTCTTAAGAAAAATGAAACTGAAGCACTTTTTAAATTTATGCTTGACTATTTTTAGTTTATCAGAAAATAAAAAAAAAAAAACCCTTATGGATTTCTTAGTAGAAATCCATATTTCTATTAACGGTAAAGACAAGCGAACGCACCGTTGGGCTAAAACGCTTATATTGCTATTCAGGAGACTGGAAAATAACAAGATAATTACTCATCTAAACCTGTTGATGTAGTTATTTTCAAAACTTAAAAATGGCTACAAACAAGGCAGGACGAAGCCCTAAGTCTGTGTTGCCATGACGCTCGGTGGATGGACAATAACGGAGATGAAATCAATCTCCAAATCTCGCTTTAGCAAACTTTCCCAATTTTTCAGTGGGAAATACAGCTGGAATAAAACAAATACCTTCGCGACTTTTTGCACATCTTTACTAAAATGTGCCAATATAACAGGTTTAAACAATAATTGAACATTATTGGTTAATTGCCCATATTAATTATGTATTTATATAGATTTCTCGAACATGTTATTTATTAATTATTGCTCATTACAAATGCAGATTTTCTATCCAGCTACCACAGCTCCGCACAAAATGACATCTGTTTAATTTAATGACATGTTAAAAGTGTGACTTCGCATTCAGACCAATCTATTTGAATTGTTGCATTTACTTTTCTAAGTATCTAGTGCAACCTAGTGGTTGCAAAAAGCACATAAACGGTTAGGCTGGTGCAAATCAACCGGCTGTGACATTCCAGAGGCAAGGGTGTAAAAATGAAACGCACCATCGATGATTTCATCCTTCACTTTGTGCAGTTCGCGGAAAACCTCGTCCAAGATTTCCTGTAGAACAAGAAATTGACGTTCTCTTTATGTACAGTGGAAGGACAAGTTCAGAGAAAACAAATGAGAACTGGTCACGTGATCAAGGTGATGTGTGGATGATCAGTTGGCATTTAAAAGTAAAAACTGTGGAGAACAGACAGATTTTACTGGGAATATAAACCAGTTTAGTTTTCCCTTCATGCCGCCAGTTCGGTTTGAGCAGTTCGGTTTCACTTCACCTGCTTCATCCTGTCGAGATCTAAAGAGTCTGCATCGCTCACACTTCCTGCTGTTCGTAACCTGTGGGATTTAAAAAAAAAAAGTTTCTTTTTTTTTTAGGAAATCATCTGTTTCACTGACGGCTGCAGTTCTTTTCAGGCCTCACGTGAAACAAGCTTCCTCACCTCGAAACCATCGACCTGTCTGCAGAGTTTGCTCGGTCCCAGGGCTTCTTCGCACCGTCTGTGTGACAAAAGCAAAATGCGATTTAAAAAAAAAAATGTTTCTTTTCCCCGCTGCAGGACAATCAGATGATTGGCGACTGAGCAGCTTGAGCAGCTCTAGCGTCGTTTCCTACCTGTGGAATTCTGCGCACCCCGAGTGTTGGGTGACGAAGAGTTTGCATCATCCTGGCGTGAAGCGTGGGAGGTAAAAAAAGAAAAATACGGCTTTTGAGCTTTGTTGCACTGAAATGGCATTTATCTTCATTTAACTCAGCAAGTACTGACAAGTGACACCGTTTTGATTGTGCAATCACCACCATCGTCATCAGGTGTGTAGCTTTGAATGGCATTTTGAACATTTTCAATCCATCACTGCTGCTCGTCCACTTACGTTTTGGCTGTCGTCGGGCTTCTCTGAAGCCGCTTTCCTTCTGGGGGAAAGAAGAAGCCTCAATTAAGAATGACATTTTTCACCTAAATAAATAAACTTTGTTTGTCAAACAGACAGTGGACACGAAAGGCAGAAAGAAAGGAAGATAGACGGACAGGTCATCACCGAAAAAAAACGAACACTTCAACCATTAGAGTGAAACTGTGTCGACTTTTTCCTCTGCAATGTCACTTATGTCGCAACTGATTTTTCGCTCAAAAGAATTTCATTTAGCTTCTTTTTTTTTTCTGTGTAGACTACAGCGAATACAAAAGCCCCTTGAGACCAATGAACTGAGAACAAAAGAGAGAAAGGAAGAAAGATTGAGAAGTAAAGACAGAAAGAAGGAAGGGGGGAAAAAAGAAGGGAGGATTTTTTTCGGGTCGATTGCGCTGACCTTCGAGCCAGGAGAGCGTTCATCTCCTCCATCAGTCCTCCACTTCCTCCACTCGTTCGGTTGGCTTCATTTTTGGTACCTGAAGAGCCGTCCTCAGGCTGACACACAGAACTTACTTCAGACGGCTTCTCAGTCGTGACCAAAAGAACAATTCATCGTATGTGTCCTCAAAAAAAAAACAAAAAAAAAAAACAGTAATGCTCTTACCCTTTGGACACGGCGAAGTTTGGCTCCAGCGATCATTGCGGCGAGGCCGGTTGGCGCGGGGCCCTCGTCCCCCTGGCTGCCTCCTCCTATAGGCAGCGGAGGAGGGAGAGGAGGGGCCACCGCTGACGGCGGCGGGGGGCCCGGTGGCGGTGGAGGAGGGGGAGGGCCGCCCATGTTTACGGGTGGAGGTACTACAGGTGGGGCTACAGAGAGCACAGCAGGGTGGCCTTGGAAAGGAGAACCTGGAAACATCAAGTCAACGGTGAAGAAGATGTTTTATTTACCTCAGGATGCTGCTAATGATGGTTTCAATAAAAATAAAAAGAATGTGTGTGTGTCAGTGAGTGAGAAAGAAGAAACTTTAAGTGTCCTGGATGTGTGTACCTGAGTTGGAGGACCGTCGTTCCCGCTCCATGTGCGCCTGCATCTGCTGCTGCTGTTCCATCATCTGCCTGGAGGCAAACGGAGAAAACACAGCTGCTAATTCAGCATCCGAAAAAGAAAACAAAACACAACAACCCCATAATGACTGAATATTTGATTCAATTCCAGCACCAAAACATTTGAGACAACCACTTCACTCGAACTGCTGAGGATCTTTAGAGCTGAACTCAAAGCTCTCGAATTATTTTCATGTTTCACTTTGCTCCAGTTTAACAACTTTTGCAATTAGATTCAATTGTGCCAAAGCGAGGCATCCCCGTAGCATGATGCCTCCACCACCGTGTTCTACTGCGGGGATGGTGTTTTCAGGGTGGGTTTGCAGTTGGGATAAACTCTACTGAGTTTGACGAGGACAATAATCAAACTGACTAAAAATTCAGATGAAAATTTGGATTTTTATTTTCTTATCTCAGATTTAAACTCTCCACTACTTTCGCCACGACGCTGTAGTTCTCCAACAAACCTCCAAAAATAATTTCCCTGTCTACCAATTGTTGATTTTATCCACCTATATATCTTTTGATAAGTCGATTTAATGTGAAAAAATATATACATATATATATATATATCTTTCCCTAATTCCACATTGTTTTGGGCCTGGGTTAAAGAAACAAGTTAAAGATTAACAACTAATACATAAATCACGCATTTGAAACAAAAGAGACATTATTTAAAGGAGCCACGCAGAAGTGTTTTGAACAAGTCCAGGTATTTCTGCAACTTCCTGATTTTGGTGCAAAAAATAAAAAAACTCCGTTTGCCATTTCAACAAGCACGATGCCGTCTCGACCATTCTGGAGAAAACATTCATTTAGGCGATTCAAAACGTCCAGTCGGCCGCACAGGTCCCTTTAAATCAAATGGAAAACATCTGCCAGCCAAGGCAACGCTCTCCCCTTCATCTCCACAGTTCTTTCTTATGAAAAATCACGTTTTCATTCCCGCTTTTTGTGACATGCGCTCTTTTATAATGCACAAAGCATATGTATGTCACACCCCAGGAGGGGAGGGAAGGAGACAACTCGTGGGGAGGAAGCAGAGTCATCCAGCTGTGAGTTGGACCGGAGACGAGCTGAGACAGCAGAGCGTCTGATGTGACGGCAGAGACAATCCCCCGCCACGACCGCAGCTCCGACCCTGGGAATAGTTGTGCTTTTGCAAAGGGAGAGAAGAAATCTCTCATTCGCCCATCCATCTTTTTTTTTTTTCAGTCGCGATTATTATAAGCCGAACCCATGAGCTGCAACTGTTTCAGACGTCGGCGCCTCAAATGTCACAACACTGCAGCAGAGCTCTAAATATAGCCAAGAATCCTTTCTTCCTTTCCAGTTCGTCTCCTCGGGAGACGGCAGCTTCCTATTAGCAGAGCAGAGGAAATGTCAGCGCTGCTCATTTCTGTCAGCAAAGTCACATCTCTACTCACTAATTCAGTTTGTGTGATATCAATGTTTTTGCTAATCATAACTCAAGCTAGAGTCACAGGTACAGCTGGAGCGTATTTTAGATCAACTCTTTTGCTGGTGTCTTGGTTCAGTGGAACTGTTCCCGTTTAGTCTGACCGTATTGTGTAAAATTGTACATACATAAATGAAAGGATGCATGTAAAGTGGATGGATGACCTGCTCAGGTTTTAAGCTCAGTAGCTGCAGAGGATTGAATGTAAGAACGCACAGCTAAAGCTAAATGTGTTTATTAACTGTTAAGAGATTGAAAGTGTTTTATGATTCGATTCTTCTGACCAGATCTTAATAAGTTAGACCGCTTTCCTGCCCATATCCAATGGCTTCATTGGATATGAAGCCAAATCTGATGAATCTTGACAGAGTTTGATTCCTTTCCCTGAAATATTTTTCAAACCTGCTAAACAAACCATCCAAGTTTACTTTTCCACTTAATATAAAAAGTCTTTTTTTTTTTTTTTTTTCAATTCCTTTTTGGCAAAAGTCAAAGCAGAACATCCAACTCAACACACTTTTGGACCAGCTAAAAAAAGAAAAAAAAAAAGAAAAAAAAGTTTGAATTCTTTTCATTTTAAATAAAATTTGTATCACGTTTAAGTTGGTAGAGGAATCTTTTCATGTCCCTTCCTTGTACCCTTTCTCTTTTTTGAAGATCTCTCTTTTGGCATATCTAAGTAATTTAATTCTTGGGTGGCCACGTCGGTCCTGGATTACACTGCTTCTCTTTCCAGCCTCTTTTCTGCCAAATCATTGTTTGAAAAAAGCGCAAAAAATAAATAAATAAATTACCTCAAAACTTTAAGTAGAAAGTGGCGTGAAATTTTAGGAATGCGCTGGCGTCATGCTGGGAGATTTGAATTTATTTTCAATGAGAAAAAGACAAAAAAAAAGGGAGTAAAAACATATGAATTTTTCTGACATATCTATTTGCTCTCTCTTTCTGTCGCCTTCCTGTTTTAAGAGTGTGAAATTAATCAATCAGCATCTCAAAAAAAAAAAAAAACAAGCTTCCTTTTATCAATCCAAGGAAATAAATGGATTGTTTAACTTTAACAAGATCTGGTTTACAAGACACAGCAACATTTCATGGAAGAAAGAAATTTGACTCAATTAAACAAGCTATTAAAATAGAAGCTAAAACAAAGTATAAGTTTTATTAGATTTTTTTTTTTTTGCCTTGTTTTTAGCCTCAAGCAGCAAGTCCATAACAGAGGTGTTGTGTTTTGACGCTACAGCCGTCGCTGCGCTGACGTTAGCGTGTGTCCGAGTGAATGTGGTTCACCTCGCTCTCTGAGCGTCGATCTCATCCGAAGTGGGGCCGTTCTGGACCTGCCGCTGGAGAGCTGGACCTGCAGAAACCAACCAGAGCAAAAAGGCAGAGAGAGAAACACGGATAAGGCAACGCTGTGCTCAGCAATCCATTACCAGCGCCTTGGATGTTCATTATAATTAGTGCCAGTCGAGACAATTAACCACCCAAGTGACAGGGGAATTAAGCAGGAGTTAACCATTATGTCACCTCTTTGTGGGGTACTGACTAATGCCGGGTGAAAAGCATACTAATCCGCAGTTTAAATGAGCGCAGATTGATTCATCGAGCTCTTGTGAAGGCAAGTTAAACACCAGAGGGATGTGCTCTTTGGCCTCACGATCCGCAACGCGAGACGCCTTGCAAAAGGATTTCGACGTCACACCAACAAAACTTTATTTTGTGCCGCCGCAACAGTCCGGCACAAAGCGGTAGACGATTGTGAAACGGACGGAAAACAATCCGTGGCTTCCAGTTCACATGGAGTATGGCGGCACAACCGCAGGCCTACGAAGACGCAGCCGTTGCAGAGAGAGATTGCCATTTACTTGCCATTTTGCAGAAATGATGGTGTCGGTCCATCACAGAAATTAAATCACCTTGAAGTTTGTGGTTTCACATTAGTTAAAAAAAAAAGAAAAAAGAAAAAAAAACTTCCAAGGGGTATGAAAACGTTTCGCAATGAGCTGCATCGTAGGACAAAAATTGACTAAAAAGTCTGTTTTTCCTTTTACAGTTTGCGCTGCAGGGCCCCTGCAATGTAATCCCTTTAACACCATTAGGGAGATCTACAGATGGAGAACCAGATAGGGTGTGCGATTAGTTCAAGACGCGATAAGATGGGAGCAAAAGCCACTTCAGGCTCAGGGATTACAATAAAATCAGAGGGATTCATCGTCTTTTTACAGTGAAGACTCCAGTTTGATTGAACTCCCTCAGCAGTGTTAATAAATGTCTACGTGAAATGCTTCACGTAGACATAAGTATTAGGACGAAATAAGTATTAGGATGAAGTACGATTGCGATCATTGGATCTTTACGTGTTTCACAGTTTCTCTTTTGTGATCCCGTGGATTTCTTTTTCAACAGAGAGCCGAGAAACAAAGCAGAACTAAACCACTGTTCACCTTCGCCACATCCTGTCCTCCTCTAGGGAAAAGTGTTGCTTTACATAATAGCGCTAAGGCTTTCAGGGTCACTACTCTCTGACGGAAGAGGCTTTTGGCTCATGGCTGCCACTGATCAAGTAACACACATCCGAAAATAACACAGGCCGAATTAAAGGACGCGAGTCAAACCTGGTGTCAGGTGATGGACCCGTTTTGTAGACGTGAGCACAGAAGGTCTGGTGTTTACCTTTCAAACGAAGAACTTAGCTTCCATGTATTTATTCACGTGTCGGATTTTTCTCCTTAAAATACTCAGGCAAAAATGAGTTTTATCAGGCTAGTCATGGACCCACTGACACCAGGTGAGACCCATTTCACCAAGACTTAGCTCTTCCCCTTAGTTCTGCATGTTAAGTGTAGCAGAGTGCCGAACTGTTTACTTTTAGAGACGCATATTCAATTGAAGGTCAAAGACTTACTATTAAAACACACACAATGAGTTTCTGACCCTTACTGACATGTTCATCATTTTGACGCCCTCTCTGCTGTGCTCTGCTCTCGACTCTTTGGCATCTCTCTCAAAAGTACAAAAAGGTAAGGTTGTATGCAGATGACTTGCTGGTTTCTTGATTGGGTGTCATGCAACGTTTAGCACTGGAATATTTTAATCTGTATGTCCCTTCGTCAGCATTTGATCGAATGCCTGCACGTCCTCTGTTACATTTTGAAGGATACAGATTTCTTCCGGCCAGGACAGACTTCTAAATCCAATATGGCTGCTTTTGCTTAGCAGGAGTTCATTAATAACGGTGTTAAAAAAAACATAGACTTGTTTGTGTCCCATGTTCACAAACGCAGCATCATTTTGTGAACACGTGGGAAGTGTTTCACAGAAACAAAAACCAAAGATCCAAAGTAATGATGTTGCCTGCATTGCTAATAGTGATTATTTTGGCCCCAGAGCACATCGGTTAACTAATCCCAGGGGTTTCTAAACAGGAAATTATAATCTAATTAAACTGAGTTTGATGTTATTCTCTGATCCATTTTAGCAGAATTTGTCACCAGCTTAGTCTCGTAATTTTCTTTAATCTTTGTTGAACCAAACACAGTTTTCACTATTTATCTGAGCAGTTCATCGTTTTGGCTGTTGGAGCTTATTATTATTATTATTATTATTTTATTTTTTTTTTTGTATTCACTTTGCAAATCATTGATAGTAATAATTTCTTCTTGCAAGTTCGAGAACCGTAGTTTAACAGATGTAGTTCAGGCTTGAAAACATTTCGGAGGACTTCAAATTACTACTCTCTAATTAGGCAACTGTAACATTTATCCAAATGTTTTAGCAAATGTCCAATCATTTTACGGTAAATAATTTCTGCTTTGGTTCTTCACAAACCAAAGTTTTGTTTTGTTTTCTTCTTTCCCCGCACAAACACAAGCAAACCTAAAAACACAGATCAAGCACAGCTTTTTACCACGGACAGAAACACAGCAGACACGTATATTTTTCATGTTTTTACCTACATGACATGCTGAAGAAGAGGAAGCGGCCGTAGCAGAGACAGAGACACTGACAGACACACTCTCCTCTGACCATCTCTTGCCGTAAGCTACCTTTACTCCTCCTCATCCTCACCATCGTCCCCATCCATCTCCTCCCTCCCCACGTTTCTTCCTCTCCTCACCTGCCCTCCTGTCTACTCCGCTGAGCCAACGCTATCGTCTGTCATCTTCATGTAAATGACACCGGCAGCGGCAGCAGCCGCGTAGCGAACAACTCGGGTTCATGTTTCAAAAGGTCGGCTTTTCCCTATGCTGAACAGCGAAGGCCTCTCTGCATAACGCGGGCTTCATCTCCCTCATGGGGGCATCATTTCTTTTTGGTCGCAAAATTAAATTCAACCAGCTCAGAGTGAGAAACATGATGCATCAACATCACGATTCTACGCATACCTGACAAACTCAGTGATATTTCACAGTGGTGCAATATCACCAGATTTGAATGTTCAAAATGTTTTACACAAATTAACATAAGAGTACAGGAAACGTTGAGAACTGAGAAGTGATGGAAGATCATCTCTTTTTTGTCATTTGATCACCTTTGCTTTATGTCTTTCAACCACAAAAACAACCTTTTGCAGCTGCATTTACCACACAACACTTCTGTTGCAAGTAAATTTATAAAATCTTAGTCCCAACTACCAGTATTATTTTTCTGAGTAATTGAATTATTTGAAAAACAAAATCAAACTGGTTTACAGTCAAATGCATCATATTCATTAAATACACCCAGTTTAATTTATATGCTATATCGCTTCATGAAGTTAACTGGTTACTGGATACTTTTACCAGGTCCTTACTGGTTTTTCTTGAATTACAAATCAGAAATGTAACCTTTAGGCTCTCTGGAAAGTACAGGTTTCAATATATTCGGCCATCTTCCCCCCCTTAGTTTGAGCTATAACATGAAAGACGAGGTCCTCGTTATTTAAGCAGATAAGCTTATGAAGGACTAGCTGTAAATTAATTCAGGTGATTTACATTTTTGTGGTGTCTTATTTGGATAAAATAAAAATAAAAATAAAATTAAGATGTCCATGTGGGTTTATTAAACTCCACTCATGGAGCAAACTCAGTGAAGACCCAAGGTCACGCTTGAACCCACCTCACCACCAGAGGGCGCAGTGGACACACCTGTTTGGACGGCAAAGAAACCTTTTTTATAACCCTCTTATTATAGCATTCGTGCTTGGTCAATGAGTTTGTCTCCTTTTTGCTTCCAGTGCAAAAATGTGGCTATAAAAATCAAACTCTCACACATTGTGCTTTCTGTATTGTGCGTACATGTGTGATTTCCATCGGCGGCCCCCGCCACTCTCTGCTCTGCGCCGCCGCCGCCGCCCAACGCCGTCATTAGGCGGATGAAAAGGCCCGAGACCCAGGGGAGATCTTCTCAATGACTCATTCAAATTAAGAGGCTGGAGGGGGACGGAGGGAGACACACACACTGCTGCTGCTGCTGCTGCTGTGAAAGTCACTGTCTGTCTCGTTCTACTTGCCCCTCTCTCTCTCTCTCTCTCTCTCTCTCTCTCTCTCTCTCTCTTTGTGAGTAACTCAGCCATGAATAGAGAGTTACTGCAGGACAATCTAGATATCGCAAATGTTCATGCTATGCTAACAAAGTGTTTTAGAAATAGGACTTGACCATCTCCAATGAATCCCTCATGACTCCCAGTATAACCAAACCTTGAACTAATGTTATCAATTGCACTCTGTTCTGTTATGTAAATAATAATAATAATAATAATAATAATAATAATAATAATAATAATAA
>VMRN01000001.1:12828500-12843912 GCA_010277015.1 Poeciliopsis turrubarensis
AATAATAATAATAATAATAATAATAATAATAATAATAATAATAATAAAACCCATTAGCCAGAGTTTGTTAGACTTAGAGGGCACTGTTGCCTCACTCAGCTGCATTTTCACAGCTACTATCACACTTGAACAGGTTGCTCTGATCTGCTTACGTCAGCATTTATGGCCCATTTGCTGAGGATGCTGCGTCATGATGCAAGCAGCAGTTAGGAGATGGCCCAGGAGTTTCACTGATCTATGCTTAAGGTCTCAGAATTTTGCTGACAGCAAACAAAAGAGTCTCCGGCTGTTAAGTAAGAGAGATATAACAGACTGGAGAACTTGTGTGTACCTGAAGGATAAAAGTTGAGTCATTTCCAGTGACATGAGAGCCACGTGCAAGAATCAGCATGACCCAGATTTTGAAATAAAGCCTTTTAGTATTTGTGTGTCTCCATGGCGACGCATCTTGAAGCCATGAAATCCTGCAAAGATGAAAGCCACATAACTGCAGCGTTTCAAGACTAAAGACGATAGCTATAGGTCATGCTGGCACAGAAATAACGGGCTAGTTTGCTAGCTTAGAAGAGTTTTCCCTGTTTAGGGTAACAAAGTTACTGTAGACGGTTTTAAAACGTGTTTTTATCAGAAACCCAACAATTCAATGTGGCCCAACAATCGATAAGAGTCTAATGTTTTCCTAACTTTGCTTTGTCCAGACTACGTATTCCCGGATGAAAAGTGCTCAAACAACAGTTCATCCGGCAGCGAACCCGTCTGAGTGCAAAGTGCATGTGTGGCGCAGAGAGGGGAGACCACACCTCCATCCTGAGCGCCGAGCACGTTGAGGGCGAATAGCATGGCGTTGGAGAAGGTGGTGGCCTCCTCCTTGCTGGCAAAGTTGAGGCCGTAGACCTGCCTGGCGTCCCTCCATTGGTGAAAGGTCGGGGTGGCTTGGTTGTACTTGAGGCCTTTCACTATAGAGTAGTTGATGACCACCTGCAGAATAAAGAAGAGGAGAGGAAAGAAAGCTATTAATGAGCAACATTGGAGGAGTTAAAAACAGATCGTGTAAATAATCTGGCCTGAACAAGTTTCTAAAACAATTTCAATCTGAGATCAGATTGAAAGCGTCCAGAGCCAAAAAGTCTGTCTAAAATAAAAATGACGGACTCCACCAGTGCAGAAAAGATGCAACAATGTGGATCAACGTCCTTTTTCCTTCTTTACAAACACATGTAAATACGCGTCCACGTATCTAAAATACAAGTATCTATTCATCGCAGCGGCTCAGAGGACTCTCTCGGTGTGAGTCCAGGTCAGTCTAAACGTGTTGCATTCCTCCCGCAGCGTCGGAAGCGTCACTCCCTGGGTTACCTGCTGGTCCTGCAGCTTGACGCCCACCACTCTGAAGGTGTTGCTGGCAGTGTTGTGGTAGATGTTGATGCGGCTGAAGCCCTGCTGGCCCGGCTTGATGGGGACCCACTTCTTGCTGGTGTCGTCGTAGACCATGACAGAGGCCCGCGCCTGGCAGATACTCTGCTCACTGGCAAGGGCAAAGGGACGGAGAGAGGAGCAAAACGCTTAGGAATATTCAAGTGCTTCTCTTATTAATATGCACGAGGCTGAATCTAATTTTGGAGGACTCAGAGTTTTCAATGTCATCTTAGGGCTTATAAGTTGCAGGGTGTTTGCCGTCAGTGTAATGATGCAAAGGGAAACACGCCCTAATGATATTTGTAAGCAAATAAAACAGCATCCAAAGCTACAAACAGAGATTTAATATTTCAATTTTGAAATAAAAGGGGCGTCCTAATCTGTTCCTGACCAAAAACGGCATTTTTCGAAAAAGAAGTTTAGTTTCAAAAAGTTGGTCGTAACTGTTTGGCTATATTATTTAAGCCCCCAGGGATTGTTGAAGCCAAAAATTAAATATCCACAACAAATATGCTGGAAAAATTAACAGGCTCTTTGAAAGGTGCCGTAATTATTTCACATAATTAACAGAAAAGAAAAACACAAAATAAAACACTGATTCTCTCTGTGCCTTTGTTTCTTCCAGACATAACATCTGCCAAGCAGACATATCAGGGGGGATCGGGTCAAACTCAGTCACATGCCTGAATTAAAAACTCTTATTTTGACTGTAGGATTTAGTCTCATCTCGTCTCCTCTGCCGAGAGCAGCTTTAAAGTCTGTTGCGGTTAAAGCTACCAAATAAATAAGTTTTAAAAAAATAGCTGAAACCCATAGTTTTCTAGTAGAGAGGGACGACAACAGCTAAAGTTCTTGGCTTCCTAAACCTGCAGCCTACGGTGAAACTGTATGGAGTGAATGTGGACAGTGCGTGCCAATAGATTAGTAATAACCATACTTATCGCTATATTGGTACCTTTTTCATATCTCTGTGTTTCCACAATAAAAAACATTTCATTAAAAGCTATAAAGCAGGTTTGAGGTTCCCAAAGTTTAGATCAGGGCTGCAGGTTGGTTCTTAAAATACAAAAAAAAAGTAAAAAAAAAAATAAAAAATACAACAAAAATGTCCGCTTACAGCTTATTTTCGCCATAAAATGAGAATACATCCACAGTTATTAGGAATAAGGTGGACAGAGTCTGCTTCTTAACATATATCTCCCAATAAATCCGTAATCAAATCTGTTCAATCAAATGGTGAATGCAGTGAAATTAAAGGTTTAGATGTCAAAACAAATGGCACCATTTTTGTACAAACGCTAATCAATCTGGAAGTTGCGTCATGACTAAAGAGAAAGCACAAGCTTTAACTTGAGGAGAGATGATTTGGTTTTCATTTCTAATAAACCAAGTAAAGCAGAAAGACACACAGAACCAGAATCAAGCACGGCTCAGCGTCTCGTCGTCAGTGCGCTCCGGATCGGCTCCGTCTGGGAGCGATGATGTGTTTCATTTATTTTGGTTAAGTCGCCGAGTCCGTCCATTTTTTAAACAGCGTTCGAGGCGGCCGGCTCCAAAAATAAAATAATTTAAAAAGGGAAAAAAAAAAAAAAGGTAGGCACTGCGGGCCCGGAAGCATGAATAAATGAGGTTCTTGTGCTAAAAGAGGCTGGAGGTGAAGAAAAGATAGAGACAAAGCAAAACCAGAGAGTTTGATTCCGACTGACAGCTACAAACACAAACAGGAACGCTTCGTACATTGCTCTACGAGCATGAATAATGAACGAAATACTTATGAATTTACCATGACGCCGCACATTTGTGCACTCGCACGTGCGTGCGACCTCAAGGCCCGGCGAGTTGAAACGCCATCATCCGAGGTCAGTAAAATCGAGCCTATTGGGTCAGAATCCTTTCCTCCAGTCAGATTCAAAAGATAATAAATAAATAAATAAATAAAATCTCCTCTGCATGACAACAGTTTTGAGCGAGCGTGTTATTTTTCCGGCCTGGATTAAAACGTAATCTGCTTCCTCCGAGAGTCTGAACGCCATAACCTTGAGGCCGACGACACCCACAGACGGCGCGTTTACGGCGTCTAATGCTCAAATCGCTTTCAGATGATGCCTATACAGCGAGTGCTCTCCAAAGGGAAAGCGTGATAATCGATCTCCAACATCACACGCACACGCACACGCACACACGCACACGCACACACGCACACACACGCACACACACACCAGGTCAACTGAGTTTCTGTTCTCCTCGTTTCAGGGAATTCCAGGTGTTCTGTCAAAACCTTTTTACTGTTTTACATAAATTATTCCTGCTTGTAGCAAAACATGTTAGTAAAAATATGTTGGGGTTTTTTTTACCCTCAGTCTCTGATTATGCCACCTGGCCTTGTCAAATCAGTTCATGTCAAAGCATCAGCTTCTTCTCTGTCTCTTATTTGTGGCACTTCCTGTCTGGTTGCAGTGGAAATGTCCTCTTCCGGCTTCGTCTCCATGCGAGGCCACGAGCTGTCAGGCTGACATGTCGTCGATTCACGGAAATCACAGGAATGGAAAAAGATAATTGAAGACGTAATTAAAACCCGATGCACTCAAGAGAAAGAAAGAAAACCCTGAAGCAGGAGATATAAGTAGCACTTTGATCTTCTCTTCTGTGGATGATTAGGCAGAATTTGAAATTCCCCACAATATCTAGTTGGTAATGGTCTGACTGGAGGCTGATTCTTCTTTCATGTCTGCTTAGTTTAGAGGCCTCCACTGAAACCTCACTCCTCTGTGAATTGTTCTGAAGCCGAGAGCAGTTCTGTTCAATTTTCTGGGTTTTTTTTTTTTACTATGTAGTCTTGGCTCATACAACTACGGCAACTTGCAAACGTATGTACACCTCAAAAAACGATAAGATATGGGAGTTGGTATGATAGTAGTGCAACTGTGAAGTGAAAGGAAAATGACGCTTTTTTTGGCCCAATAACATCTGAAAAGTGAGTCACTCAAAGGGGTGTAGATGCTTTCCCGGCAGCATCAGGCCCATGCATTTGTCAGTCATGTGTCTTGCAGTAATCTGCACCGGCGGGAGGCTCGCCCGTCCACCAGAGGATCGCCTCTTGCAGCAGGTTTTGCAGCCCGCTGCCCTGCAGACATCACGGCATCAAAGCCATTCTGTTGCTGCTCCACTTTCCGAGGGACATGGTGCTCAAGGCGAGACGGCGCGCAGACAACAAAGACGAATTGGACTAAAATAGCAGCGCACGCCGTTCTCAGCCGAGTTGAGATGCATATCTACGCTCTCCAGGTTCCGGTGCATTGGGACTGGCAAAGCACCAATGCTGCGAGTCTAAACAAACTTCCAGACTAAGATAAAAACAGACTGAAGAATGATCCAAGAAGTGATGCCGTAATCTCCGAGATTCCAAGGATGAAGCGGGTTGATACCTGGAAGGATTTCCAATAGGCAAAACATGGCAAATCTACGTTCAGTTTTAAAGTTAGCGACTTTATTTGAGCCTAGAAAACCCAGAAGTGTGCCACCTGAAAATTAAGATAAGAAATAAGATTAAGATTCAAGATGAAAACAAAGCAAATTTTAAAAGAAATGTTTCCGATGTGGTTGTACAATCCAAAACGACCGGCTGTTGCCTGATGTTGCAGCCGTCAGCTAAGCCAAAGAGATCAGTGATGTGTTTCTTTAGGTGAGAGAGGAAACAAAACTAAACAAAATTAAAAGCATGAAAAAAAAAATAATAAAAATAAGAGTAAATACATGCATCTACAAAACAGAGCAGCGGTTCGGTGGAAGTGACGCGGCCCTCGAGGCCGGGATGTTCACTGCCATCGTGAAGTGCAAAAACTCAGAGGTGAAGCGTCGGCGCTTCGAATCTGTCTGTCCCAAAAACAGATAGTCGTTTTATGTGTGAACTGCAGCTATGAAGCCTTGAGCTGAGTGGAGCTGTTGGAGCGAGCGGCCCAGTGAGTCACTGCAGCACGCTGCTGCCGGGGTTAATGAGTCTTCCACGGCTCAAAACAAGCTTATGCTGCACGGTGACGCGGAGGCCTGTGGGATTCACAGACTTTGACCCATTTCACACAAACAGAAAACCAAAAAGAGCCCCGTCTCAAACAAAATGGACTTCCAAAGAGATTATGTAATTCCTATGCACAAGCATTGAAAGCATTGTGAAATATATTGAAGGGTAACGTGAAAGTTCAATCACCAGGATCAGTTTCCTCTCAATTCATTGGGTTTAATATGATGCCAAGCCACCCTTCAAGAGATCCAAACGTTTTCACTTTCCATACAGAGTGCGTTTCTGGAAGGTTCTGAACCTCCTTCCGGAAGGGCATTTCTGAGGTCAAACACTGATGTTGGACTCGAAGGCAGCGTCTGCTTTACTTCAGTCCAAAGGAATCTCCTGCTGAACTTCACCTCAGTGAACAACATATTCAGAGAAGTCAGGATGTCAACATGAAGACGCCCCAGTAGCCCTGGTCTACAGAACCTGCTGCAGACATTGTTTTAAGTTTCACTTCCTATAAGCAAACACCACGTTTAATTTCTTCAATTTGGAGTCACAGGCTCTACATTTAACATGTATTGCACAATGAACAGGTTTCTACCACAGCTTACTACTGTCGATGCGAGGAGCGGCCATTTTGAAACACAAAGCCTCAGCAAGACCACCGGTATAGCAATAATGATGGACACAAGCATAATGGAAACAAACGAGGATTGTGTCACTTTACCTGGGCTGCCACATCAAGCCTGAGTTGCTTTCATTCACACTTAGTTCCAACAATCCTAACAACTGACTGGAATATTTAGCAGAGAGAAGCTCAAGACTGAACTTATTGCACAACGACGTCGAAACTCACTGAGCTTTGAAAGTGATCCATTCAATTCGATTTATTTATATAATGTCAATTCGCAACAAATGTTGCCTCAAGGCAAAATATTCCTTCCTACAAAAATAATCATTTAAAAAAAAAAAATACATTCACTCACAAATATGTGTAGAAAAGGCCTGATGCAGCTGCTGGATTTTTTGCACCTGTTGCCATGGAAGTGGTTGGAACAACTGAATTTAATAACTCGGCAGATCAAGCGAATACAGTGTAACTTTCGTTATCAATAGCGCTCTGTCGGTGCATTTATATGCACTACAGTTAACCTCTCTGTATCTAAATGCATTGAAGTTTTTCTTTTTTCCAGAATTTGTGGATGAGGAGAAAAAACCAGATCACAGAGGGGCCCTTTGTGTCCCCCCTCCCCTCCCCTGCTCCGGCCGGCTGCTTACAGGGAAACAGCGAAATCTCCAGAGTGAGCGGACAGAACAACCAGCACCATAAATTGTTTGTCTCTTTATCTCAGTCCCTCACAGAATGTTCTCTGTTTTTGCAGACGGCAGGACAATGATGAAGAACCCTCTGCACTGGGAAGCGGACAGAAATGTGGCGCAGTGAAACGTCTTCTGCATGCGCACGCGCGTGTGTGTCTGTGTTTCTGCGTTTGTGAAGAGCCGACTGCATAAAACATCAAAGCTGCAGAAAGCAGGAGCAGCTGCCAGCTTAAAGATTTATAAGTGCGCAAAGGCAACAAGACGGAAACCTCAGCTAAACCTGCAGAAAGCGGGATAAACTGTGTTCAAATGCGTCTGCAGTCCTAAACTTTGGGGCAAGTTGGTAACATTTGAGAATGCCTTGTTTAACTTCTGAACCAAACATGAATTTACATGAACGTTTTTGCAGTCAATGCAAAAGCAGAGCTCACTTTCAGAACCTTCTCTGCATCTCTGGAAAGAACAATGCCTTGAGGAAGTAATCACACTCCAAGATTTTCACATTTAGTACATTTCAGCACAAATTTTGCATCACAAGCCAACGGAAGGCGGGAACTTTTAGCAGCACCTCTTCTGGCTAAAGTTTCTGCCAGCATTTCTTTCCAAAACAGCTCACACTCAGTCAGAGTGGATGGAGAGCATCTGTCAGTACCAAACGCTACACACAGCCGGGTGACTTCTGAAGACAATTGATTGCTCTCGATTTTCAAGCGAGGGGGAATTCAGACGTATTTCGTACATTTTATACGTCCATATTTTTGAAAATTGTGAATCATTTTCCGTCCAATGTTTATTCCCGATCTGGTAAAACAAACAACAACAACAAAAAAATCACTGACATTGTTTGAACTAAGAGGCAGCAAAACCCAAAACCCTCTTCTCAGCGTCTGTGAAACGCATACACGAGCTGATGTATGGCGCAGAGTAACAGCTTGTGTTTACATGTTCCTGTCCTGGGGGACAAAACCGTCCCGTTGTTCACGAGGCCAAACTTAAAGAATGTAAACCATTACGCAAAATGGTGGCCTGTAATATAAGCAGCTTGTCTGCTGTGTTGTATTTCTGATGTTTATTTGGTGGTGCTGATCTGTGGGAATGAGAGCAACACAGAAAACTCCAGAGAGACAGTGGTGGTGGGGGGGGAATGTGCCAACGCTGACAGCCTGACTTTTCACACAGCCAGTCTGCTCTTGTGCAAACAGTTATAAAACAAACCAAATGGGTCAGCTTGCCGAGAAGAAGTCTAAAAATAAACTGGCCCCAGCTGAACCAGGTTCCAGGTCCGCAAATCGTGCCTGGTGTTTTTCGGAGCCGCGGCAGGAAAACTCCTGAAACGTGGACAGAGCGTGACGAAGCAACATCCGTTAATGTTGGACATGATCCCACAGGTCAATCACACGACGGTGCTCTGAACCGACCCTTTAAGGTTTGCACGGTTTGGACCACTTCAGAGGACACAGATGTGTCTTTTGGAGTGCCAAGTCCATGTCTAAAAAAAATGGTACATCGCATATTTATTACTGTTTACACATAAATACGTGTTATTATTACTATCCGTAGATTGTCTTGTCAGTTTGTAACCATTTTGTCATGTAATATAATTTATTTGTTGGCAGTTGTTGACATGGTTTTAATTACAAATGTTTAATTATTGAGTCAGTGAGTCATATGCAAATGGATAATTTCTGTTTAGTCTCGTTAGCAGGCTACGTGCTAACGGGCTAACCAGATGTAACCGGCTAACCCTTTAAAATTTTTTTTTAAAGCATCATTAAGCTATAAAAAAAATCTTCATAAAGTAGAAAAGAGCGTAAAAAGTTGGTTGCGATTTGTCGTCTCTGATGGTTCATTAATGTTGACTTTAAGTGTGTTAGCATTAGCAGCGCTAAAAATAGCATTTCAGCAATGCTGAGCTAAACAGAAGTAGAAAAAGTAGCCTGTGCCCTAAACCACTGGAACAAAAAACAAACTGCACAGTTTCCACACGCTAAACAGATCCATGTGTTTTGGTCGGGCACATAAGCAGACGTCACCGTGGGAACGCAAGCTGGATACGAGTATTCAGTACACGAATACAGAATTCAGTATAGGAGTATAGAATACTCTCTTTCACATCAACTTGTGACCCTTATGACCCTGCGTGAACGTGAGGAGCACTCACGTTCACGCAGCGACACATGCTCCCAGTTTCTCCTGCAGCCTGGCGGAACCGCGCAACGGCATGCTGATCTGTTGGCATGACAACCCGAGTGGGATGTTAGCTTGGCCTAGAAAATATGGCTATGCAGAAAAGATGAATGAGCAGCGAAACATGAATAAAAGACAGCCTCAGACAGCGTGCAGCCTAATTACAGACGCCGCTCTGTTTCTCACAACGCTGCACATGTCTCGACTGCTTCTGCGTCTTTGCGTGGCTGTGCTGGATGTGTTGCGGTTCTCCTCTCCGGGTTCTGCTAATTGCCTCGGAGGTCATCTGGGATTGCCAAAAAAAAAAAAAAAAAAAAGGGTACAAGAGCCCGTTTTGGCGCCATAAAACAGATCTGAATTTATAGTTTAATTCCAGCTGAAAGCTGGTGTAGAGTGCGCGTCTCGGCAGGGTGGGTTTTACTGCTTGATACGCTTGATTGCATCAGGCATATAGGAGAGTTCCTACCTCATAGAGCTAACGCTCAGCATCCACAGAGCAGTGGCAAATCATTTCAAGTAAATGTTTTCTTCTTGTCCTACATGTGGGCATATATTCTGCACTTTTGAAAAGAGAATCATGCAGGATGATTCCAAGAGGCTGAACACTAACGCAGAGGAAACGGGTAGTAGTGGTCTACGAAAACAAGTTCCTGTATTCCCTATACTGCACATCTGGATGGGGGTAAGGAGTAGGATAGCAAGACAGAAGCCTTTTCTTCCAAATAATAATAAAAAGGCATGGATACATTCTTCCAAAACCTTGTGGTTGCATGGTCTGATGAAAGTGATCCTCTTTCTGACCCTAGACCTATGCAAACCCTGCATGATCCTCTCTGCACATCAACTGGTTGTCCTGTTTTTGTGACTAGACCAACATCTGGGCAGACTGAATGATGATGGTGTAGAAACTTGCCAGCAGCTCCGGTGGCAGGTTGTACTTCTTGAGTTGCTACAGGAAGTACAGTGTCTATGTGTGAGGACTGGGAAGTGATCCACGGGGACGCAGCGTCCAGTTAGTTCTCTGGAAGTCCATTGTCAACATCACCAAGTTGATGATGGACCGAATATAAAAATCTGACCACAACGTTCTTGAAAAAAGTATTAAGGGTATTTTGGCTTAAGCATTGATGTTACTCCATAACAAGGTTTTCAAATGATTTATTCTGGTGCTAGCTGTTTACATCACACAAACTTGGGTTTTTAAGAGAGCTGCGTATACTTCCGAGATCCACTACCCCAAACTAAAATTCATGTTTTGGTTGTTAAAATGATTTAGTTTTTACAGTTCTAGTTATTTTTCCCCTCTTTCACAAAGGGAACCAAGCTTCTTTGTTAAGTAAGGTTCCACTGAAGACAGAACCAGGAAGTCTGCTGACGGTTTCACAACAATGGAGGCCTGCTGTGAGCATAAACGCTTCAATACGAAGACGTCCTCGGGGCCTCGCGAGGTGTGGCGAAGGAGTGGCGAAGGAGTGGTGCCCCCCCTTCTCTCTTTGCCCATTTCCTGTCTGGTGACTTTGAATCCAATAAGTTTAGGGTATCACAAATTGCCTTACAGTCGTCCAGCTGGAGAATGTTTTTATTTAAAACAAGAGCAAAGACAAACGTAATGCGCTGATCTTCTCAGAAACCGTACTTTCAAATGTCGCCGCAAAGCAGTTTCCACACGCTAAACAGATCCATGTGCAAAGCAATTTCTCTTCAAAAATGCTAAATAATAAAATACTAAAATTTTGTGGAAATTTGAACGCCACTTTTCATCACAGCCAGACTTTCTTCTGCTTTGTTGGCAGTTTTAATCTGGCCTGAGTTCGGTTTCGGCAGGACGTTTTGTACCGCGTCCAGACCCCTCGGGTCGTCCTCGTCAATCCAACTGAAGCAGTGACGTCTTGCTATAAAACATATCACAGGGAAAAAATATTCAAAATCACGCCTGGTGAGCGTGCAGAACGATCGGTCGATTGGTCCCAATCAAACCACGCATGGGTTAACGAACCAAATGAATGGGCTGACGGAATGGAGAAGTTTTATTAGTTGTGGCAGAGAGGATAGGACGAATGCACGTTGGCTTTGAGAAGAGAGGAAGAAAATGTCCCAACCAAGAACTTAGCGGGAGCAGTAAACTGGGATTGTTTTTGAGAAAGAACATGAGGAACAAATGCAGGGTGGGAGCAAATAAAGTTAGGAGACACCCGGAGGCGTCGCTCCTCTCTGGGAGGCCATTTAACTGCTGCTTTTTACCGTGGAGCCTCACACACACACACACACGCACGCACGCACACACAATGCAAACAGTTCCTATATTGTCCGCTTTACAGCTAAACATTTTCTGACGATTAAATTTAGTGTTTTCCTTCAAGGACCAAACACACAGTCCTTGAAGGAGGGGTTTCCGGCCTCCTGCTCCGAGAAATGCCCCAGGGTCGGACGCGCCGGCCTTCCTGCTGGTGCTACAAACTGTCGGTCAGCGCATCGAATGACCCAGAATGCTTCACTCTCTTTATGTTTGACATACATTCACGGCAGCCCTCGCCTCTAATCTGTCAGGCCACGGCGCAGTGAGGGGTGAGGAATGATAATGCGGAAATTTCGGTCTCCTCTGGGAATCCTAAAAAGCCCCGGCTCTCATCCTAAAACATAATCCTCATGCAGTAACTCGCATCGTATCGGCTCTTGAGTTTAAGTCGAAAGCTTTTAAGGTGAATGAGCAGAAAAGGCTGCGGAGGGTAAAATCCCAGGAGCAGCCATGGCGTTTTGTCCAGCTAATATAGCAGACAGCGCTACGGTTGTGTTTTGATGAGGCTAAAGCTAATTAGCACAAGAGGAAAGTGCTATGTTGTATAATCTTAATATTCTTAGACTTTTCTGAATGAATCTGGAATAAGCAGTGAGGAAAAAGTTACCTTAACAGATCAGTTCAGTTTTATTTACTTTGCATGAATTCTCAAAAAATGTAACATCAAAGCACTTTGCAAAGGAAAAATATTCTTAGCGGATGAAACTGGTATGCTGAGCTCTAAACCAGTGACTGGCTGGTTTAGAAAATCAGATCTTTTTAATGTAAAAATGCTTCTATTACTGTACTTATTTTGTAGATGTGAAAGAGTTATTTGGCTCTGCTAAAACTGGTGTTGGCAGATTAAAAAGCAGAAACTGTTATTTTTTTAAATGCTAACCAAAGCATAAACAAGAGCCAACTTGGTGGCTATCTATCATTTACTGTAGTGATCTTCTTCAGACAGCAGATTTGGACCTCATGGGCTTCCATATAAGGAACTAAAATCAACCTTTCTTTGTCCAACACGCTGCTGGTTTTGACTTAATTAACAACACAATATCAGCCATTTATGTCGGCTTAAACGTCAACTGGACCCGTTTGTTGCTAATTTGTTGAGTAAATTTAATTGATTTGACTTTTAAAAAAAAATAAATAAATCAGTAAAATAAGTTTTATTGAATTAAATTCACCCTAATGAGTACCAAATTTCAGACGGACACGTTTCTTTATTTGATGTGACTTCACAACACCTTCACTGCTCCTGGACGAGTCCCTGTGTGTCGTTTTGGACCTACAGACGCCATATGTTGAGCTGTGGTTGAGTGGATTGGCCAACGCTGGTTGTCATGGTTTTCAAGCCCTCATGTGGTGATCCTGTGGTAACCATGGAGCCCATGGCTGGTGCAAATTTCCCAGCATTCTCCCAAAGCTTTTTCCAAGACAAACGGCACGCCCAAGATCCATGTTCACGCGTCAGTTTTTTTTGTTTGTTTTTTTTTTTTATCCCCACACACGCAGTCGAACCTTCCTCTTTTTTCTTCCTTAATTTCACGTCTGTCTGCCTTGTAGATGTTCTTTCTCTTCATTTCGCTTTGGTTTTCTCACCATCCAACCCCCTCCCCCTGTTTTCTTCTTCCCTCTCTTCTCTCTCATGTAATTTCCATCATCTGCTCTTCTCAAACCTCCCCGTCTCGTTTGGTTTCTCTCAAGACTTTGCAACCAAATCTGAATCCCACAGAAAAATAAAACCACCCCCAGAAACACATGTTCAAGAAGGAAATGTTACAAAAGTATTAGTCTGAGGTACAATCCTGCACTCTCTTATTCAATAATATTATACCTCTTAGCAATGTTTTGTGTGAAACATCTCCATGAAAGCAAGATATGAAAAGTTGAGTGGAAGGAAAAAGTGTGGAAGCTGCACAAGGACTAACAGATTTTAGTTAGCTGTAAACCCTATCAAGTAAATGAACAGAAATGAACACTTGAACTACATCACTACGTGACACGAATCTCAGTAATTTATCTGTATTACGTTGGTCCTGCTGAATAAAACTGCCCAACTCCTTTTATATTTACATAGCAAAAAAGACCAAAAAAACAAAAACAAGATCAACTATTTTGCAGATGAAGCACAAATGTGAGGAACCTGCCAAAAGGATCCATCTGAATTAAAACGTCTCTGCTCCAAATGAGTATCCGTTGCAGTAAATCGGATTTGCCAAACGCGATTGCTTGAATCAGATATTTAATCTCCGCAGAGGCGCACAAACAACTCTCGGTGTGTTAGTGCGGCGTGAGGCGCAGCATGGAAATGTGAAAGCCTCGCGCCGACGGTCACACGGTCAACGTCACGATCGTCTGAAAAGCTCCACTGAAGGTCTCGAATCCGTTTTCAATAGTAAGTGTATCAGATGTTTCTCCTGACATGGCGCAGAGACAGTTTGGTATTGAAGGATGACATCCTGACTCATTTTGCAGACGGCTTCCCTCCTCCTGTTGGTCCAGCTGTGACTTCCACAGCGCCATCAGGGAACTCTGCCAGGCCGTGACAGTGACACGCTTTAACCCAAAAATAGCTGCTTTAGCAGCAACGAGGCCTGGTCGCCCTTAAAGCTGCTTAGTGGGGCAAAACTGCGGCTGAGTCCCTTAAAGCTGCACTAATCAGAGCTGTTAGAAGAGGAACAGTCAAACGCATTTCGCTTTGGATTACGAGGACATCGCAAGCTATCGGGGCAAAGATTATTCCCCCCAAAAAATTGTCACCGAGTAAGAGCGGCATCGATGTGTTTTAACTCGAGCCGTTCAAGACATTACTAAACAAGTATTTGGTAAAATGGCGGCTGGAGTTCTGAGGAACTGATCAAAACAAACGGCATCATCAGACGAAACGAAATAGAAGGTTATGCAGAATTTTGGGGGGAATTTTAAAAACCAAGATGAAAATTATTCATACAACATAATTACAAAACAACAAAAGTCAAACATTTTTCCAAATTCTTTGGATATGAAGCTGACAAAGAATTTTTGGCCAAGACAAGCTTGTTCGTCATGCAGTGAAGTTACTCACAGACTGCAGAGTCTCAGGAAATATTTACTCGAGTAACAGTTGCTGTACCTCATCATAAAATGACTTAAGTGAAAGTAAAAAAAAAAAAAGATGCATTAAAATACTCCTAAAAGTACAGTTTAAAAAAAAAAAAAGTTAATCAAGTAAAAGTAACTAGTTATAACCCAAATATTGATTTTTGACTGCTAAAAAAAATGTTTTTTTTTTTCCCAATCAGTAAATGAATCACTGACAACTTTAACTATTTTCAGTCGATAAAGCCATTGCCCATTGTGCACAAAAGTTTTTTTAATTTCATGAAAGACACATAAATGTTGTAATTCCCTCACTTCCTGTTTGATTCAAAATCAGCATCAATCAGTCGTCAATCACCTGATGGCGCATCTCTAGAGAAAACCACCGTTTTGATTTTTTTGTTTGTTTCTTTTTTTCCCCCCCCCTTCATCATGACGTCTCCGCAACACCTGAGCGCAACCGCACAATTGCATCCCGGCAAGACAAAGAGAGGGGAAGCTGTTGCTGATCTGAGCATGCGCGTTCAGCAGCCCTGCGAGCATGACGGCAGCCGTCGGACGCAACAAGCCGAACACTTAAAGCTTCGATTGGAGAGAAAGACTGACAAAAGAAGAGAGAGAGACAGAGACAGAGAGATAGAGAGAGAGAGAGAGAGAGAGAGAGAGGACAAAAGAGCCTCACAGTCCCCCCCACTCCCCCACCCCCGAAAAAAAACAGGAAAAAAAAAGGAGGACTGCACGTCCATTAATGGCAAATCTAACCCAACTGCAGCTCTATCCACCTCTCTGTTGTGAACTTGGCCAGCTCCCTCACAGGCGATCAATGGGCCCCCTGGTTCTTCCAGGGCCCAAACACTTTTCTGCACAGCTCGCAAATACATAAGAGCATCCAGCCCCATCCCCCTGCAAGGCCAGTCATGCACTCACAGCAGCACTCATCACACACAGAACTGCCTTATATGCTGCAGCAGCAGCTGGAGGATCTGTTGGGGGGGGAGAAAAAAAAAAAAACAATCATGTGGCATTAACTAAATTCTGCGTGGAAGTGAAAACCGAGCGGCAGCGACGAAAGCCAGAAGAAGAAGAAGAAGAAGAAGAAGAAGAAGAAGAAGAAGAAGAAG
>VMRN01000001.1:12843922-12898989 GCA_010277015.1 Poeciliopsis turrubarensis
AGAAGAAGAAGAAGAAGAAGAAGAAGAAGAAGAAGAAGAAGAAGAAGAAGAAGGGGGGCGTGGAGGATTTATCGCTAATCACTGACAGATTTCTCATTCACAGAAAATCAGCCGCTTGCGGTTTGAAAGCCTACCTGACTTTGAACTCGGCGAGCTGCGGCTGCACGCCGGGATCAGCGCAGTAGATCTGGGGGAAGTAAAATCGATGCGACTGAAGGTTGATGTCCATGGCTGAAGGATGCAGGTAAAGTCCTGTTGTGTGCAACAACAACAACAACAACAACAACAACTAAAAATGACACAAAAAAAAAAACAGAAAAAGAAAAAGGAGAAAGAAACGTCCGGTCTCAGGTGCTCTCTTCTTTGTCTGTCCTGAAATCAGTCGCTGACTCTCCCACCGGAGGTCGGGAGCATTCCAGTCACCTTCTGGGCGGACTGAGCGGCTGGCAGAGCGCTACCGGCGGAGAGGCGACCCCTTCCCCTTCATCCCCTCCACGCACTGAACACGCAGTCACCTCCGCTGTCTGCCACCGAACCGGCACACTAACCTATTTCCCCACGAGCAGCTACTGTACACTCAGCAGCTGTGAGCGCAAGAACAAAGATAGCTCCTCTGCAAGAGGCCCAAGGAGTCGAGAGGCAAAACGTCGGACTCCAGTCACCAAGTCATCCTCTGGATTGTAAAGATGCAACCGTGGGAGAAGACAGGAGGGGATGGAGGGGTGGAAAAAAAAAAAAAGAAAAAAAGCTGAATTATGGATGAACGAATTGCCTGAAATAGGAAGACACTCCTCAGCCACATGCAGAAGACTGGATGGGGAATGAGAGTCCTTTGGGGTTTTTTTTTTTCGCTTCAGAGGCAGAAGAAAGAGGAGAGTGCAGAGGGAGGGGAAGAAGTGGAAGAGATGGAGACCGAGAGAGAGATTCCCGGTGTTGTGAGGCGTTGCCCTCGCGCTGTCTCTCCCCTCTCTGTCTCATTGGATTACCTCCTCCCTTTCGGCGCCCCCTCCCCGCCACCCTCCCCCCACTCCTCCTCCCATCCCTTCCCCTCCCAGCTGTGACAGGAGGGGGAGACGGGCTACCAGCCCCGGAGGCTGCTGGCCCCTGATTGGCCGGGGCGTGGACGCGTAAGCCCGGACAGAGAGAAGGAGCAGGACGAGCAACAGATTTTAATTCATCTGATGGGCCCTCGTCGCTTCTTCGCTTTTGGTTTGACGAGGCGTGCCAGAATGGGGCGGAAAACACACACACACACAGTCACACTCACACACACACGCACACACACACACACACAGTCACAGACCAGTATGCATGCACACACACTGATCCAGCAGCTTATGCTTGATGTTCATTAACCTAAAGTGACGCAGGTGGAAAGGGAAAACTAAACACGTCCATCTGCTCTGCACATATCAAGTGTAAACAATCAAAACCCTGATGGATATCGCTCATATTAATACTACAATGCATTAAATCAATCGGTAAGAGCTTAAAAAAAAAAAAAAAAGAAGAAGAAGAGGAAGAGGAGCAACGCTTTCTATATTCGGATGCATCTTTCTCTCTAATCTCTTTGACAGGTTCAACAACAAAAGCAGTTTACCAACCAATCCCTCCCTCCCACATCAACTGCACAGTCCAGACCCAGCTGGGGGTTTGTTTCACATCACCAACATGTGTCCCGCTCCGGTCAGCCGGAGGGAGCTTCCATCGATGGCGTCGAATTGCTGGATGACACGTTTTGTGCTGGAATCGATGTGCAGCGGGAAGCACAGTTTAGCAGGGCGCCGGCCCCCCAATGGCCCCCACGGCCCCCACGGCCCCAACAGCGGTGTCGTAAATTTCCATTTAGGTTGGAAATCCTGAGCGCATCAACCAGTAGTAGATTTTTTTTTTATTATTGACATAAACGTAATGCCAAGTGTCTGAATGCCAAGAGTTTTGCTGTGAATGAAATAACTATAAGGCAAGTTCAGGAATTACAAAGCAAGGTCATTTCTGCGTTGAGTGATTACGATTTGTGTTTGGGGGGCTCTTTAACTCAAAATTGTTGTCACAAAAAAAAAAAAAAAAACAAAACAAAACATTAAAACATTTTAGTTACCTTCTTTGATTTATTTATTTTTTTATTCCCCCGATCAAAGGTTCCCACGGGAACCTTTGTGTTCACGTTTCTCATACGCCAGCGAACGTGATGCACAAGCGACATCCAATGGACAACAAAAGCCGTTTCTGTTCTCTTGATTAATTTTTGCTTCCAAAAATGATCTGATGAGACGCTGGAAAAGACTACTGCTATGTCTGAATTGCGCTAATAGGAGTTAGCCTGTCAGCGAAGCTACTACCTGAAACAGAATCTCATTGGTAGATAAAGTCGGCGTCCACAGTCCACGTTTCTGAAGAAGTATCAAATAAGTTACATGAACGATCAGCAACACTTGAATTAAAGAGTAAGAAACGATCAAAATCTTGAGCTCACGTCTCTATTTCATAATTTAGCAGCAAATGCTAATTTAGCCATTTTAGTTTCACACATCCTGGATGCTGAGGTGAGTGGAGCATCTTCATAGTGCAGTGAGAGATTACAGCGAAAGTCATCAATGGATCGTTGTTGTGATATTTGTGATTTGATTGTGCGGGTTTTGTAGCAAACTAAACGTGTGGGGGTATTGATGGCGTGTGTTGAGTTTTTCAAATTCTCCAAAACAAATAACAAGTTTGGAATCAAATTATTTAAGCTTCAGTGTCTGAAACACACAGCAAGGCGGCGCTGTGGTGTTATTCTTTGCTTTTTTTTCCATGGCGTGTTGAAAAGAAATGAGACCGTTTGGTTAAACTGATCTCATAAGCGTAAGCTGTGAAGAATATATTTTACATGTGAATTATTTGGGTTTGCCTCCTCTGTTAATGTAAGAAAAAAAATATTGTATCTGCACTAATGCAATGCTAATTGTGAAGCTATTCACTGGATTTGACTGCTGAGGTAATGGAAATTCGTAAAAGTCGTGAGAAATGCTCAAAAATGCACAAGTTGTTGAGTATGTTCCAAACTCTCCAGGCAAATTAAATGAATGCTGTTATAATCGTTTCAATTCTCCTGCAGTTATACAGGAGAGTATAACTTCTGACCATATGTGACTTCTTGACCAGTAAAGAAAACTCACCAAAAAGGCATTTAAGAGGCATAAAAGCCGTGACAGGAAGTTGAGGGAGGGGATATTAAAACGTACTGTTGGCAGACAGGAGAGCAAAGCGCGTCTGATTTATTATCATTGAAACGCAACGGTTACAGCAAACCAGAAAGAGTGCAGCGCTGGAAGGACCGGTCAGGAGGCGGTGTGGCGCCTCCTGACTCTGGTTGTTTTGAGTCGCACGGAGAGAAGAAGTGGGGAGGGAGGGTGAGACCAGAAAATCAGAGAAGCAGATGAAGGTAGAAGGGACGTCCGGCTCAATCTGCGCGCGCCCATCCCCCCACCGCGCGCTGCCAGGTCAGAGCCAGCAGCAGCAGCAGCAGCAGGATGGAGTCTAATATTAAACTGCACAACTCTGATGGAGTGAGTAAACACAGCACTCAGAGTGAGCATGTGTGCACTGCAGCCAGCGACTCTAACATGCCTATTAGCGCACAGTGGGGGGGCGGAGGGCCTTCTGTCTGACACGCAGCCGGGTGGGATGGTTCCCCACACGAATCGACCTTCAGGTGAATGAATGGATGAATTGTGACGAGGTTATGATGCTGAAAAGTAAACAATTTCTGTTTATTAAGACAAATGAAACCGTGTGTAAGACCCTGAAAGAGGACATTTCAGGGTCTATTGAATGGATTATATGTTGGGGTTTTTTTTCCAAAATTGTTAGCCCCAAAAATGACCAAACTTTTTGTTGAGCACCAGCAAAACCTGCTGCTGTGCGATGAAGCTCCTAACGCGCTAAGAGCTTGTAAAACTGGATTCGACCTGAAATTTTTCTCCTAGTTTACACATGAATTAAGACCTTTATCAAGAGTCAGTGGAGAAAGAATCATGCAAAGAAGCCGTAGAAATCAGTTCGGTCTTGAGAAAAAAAAACAAGTTATTGCTCACGAACGAGGAGAAGGACATGAACAACGACAGCATTTTAAAATGTCGCAAATTGGGAGCATCGACAAGGTGGGAAGACCAGAATATCTGCAGACGCTTATCCAAGCTGGAAACTAAAATATTGACAGACTCCTAATTTATATTGAGACTCCCGCAGAGATTGGACTCCTCCAACAAGTCAGACTGGAGGACATGCTGGAGATCACGCAAATTGGACGAATGTCCTTTGGTTAGATGAGACCGACTGAAACGTTGCTCATGTTTTGGAGGTAGAAAATCCTAATCTACGGAACATCGTCTTCCTTGTGAAACACGGTGGTGGTTCCTGTGGGGATCATTAAAAAAAAAAAAACAAGAAGATTTTATAGCTTTTCATAAAAGAGCAGCTTTTGTTTCTCTTAATAAATGAAATCTTCATTTGGAAAACTCCTCACTTAATTTACTCTGTCCGTCTTCGTGTGGAATAGACAAGAACTGGTTAACACAGTCAACCAGCGAAACTGAAGCACCTTCTAGCCCCAGGCTGTGACTGGGCGACCTTCAGGCTCTGAATTAAAATCCCAGTAAACACAAAATATGAATTGAGCGACTGACTGTTTTTGTTTTGTTTTTTTTTCCAGTTTCCATGCAATTCAACGTGACGTAATCTGCCTTTCATCCCTTCATCCCTGTGAATCCGCCCGTAAGCGACGTGATGAGGAGGAAGAGGCGGATTAAAAGATGATGAGAGACGATCGCTGACAATTTCTGTCACACACACACTCTTCACGTCGCGCCTCGGGACCGATTGCGAGTGCGAGCGAACGTAAACTCTCCGCGACTCAGACGAGACGTGTGTTTTTTTTAATAATCACGCCACGCACCAACAGGGGGAGGGGCAGAGAGGGGAGATTGCTGCAAAGGATGTGGGAGAGCTTTCCCTCTCATTCACAAAGATTTGATTATCTCTCTCCGAACATCACAACACACACACACACACACACACATTTGTGTTGATCAGCCTGCCTCTGGATGCCTCAGCATGCTTAATTATGACTCATATACCAGGCTGCTATCAGCCAAAATGAGCCGTTTTCATCCAAACACACACACACACACCTGCCGCCGGATGCAGGGTAATGTGAAGCATCCTTCTCTATTTTTGGGTACATGCCAGGCTGATTTTGGACAAATGTGGCTGATGTTCCTCACAGGTGTGCTGTAGCTTCAGCTTCACGCATCACGGAGGAAGCCCAGAAATAGAACATCTGACACAGTTTGGCCTGATTATTATTCACTAGCAGATCTTTATGAGCAGTAAATGTGAACGGGCTTAAAGTTTTTAGTGTTTTTACGATGTCCAGGAGTGCTGTGCGGGAGACGAAGACGACAACTTTCCTCAGGGATCTATCTACATCTAGACTAGCTAGCTATCTCGCTATTTATCTATCGAAATTAACAGAGGAGATATTTTGTTTCAACATGTCAAATAAATGAAGTTTGACGCAAAACGTATTTGCATCTCTGAGTGAGAAATCTGATTTCCACTGGTGAATATTGAGACATACTGACCAACACCAATACCAAATACCAATACAAAGTTTGAATGTATTGGTATTTTATGTGATGAAACGACACTAACGTAGAACATAACGCTGTTTATTCTTCAACTGTCAAACATCTGAGGGATGTTGATCTCACCGGATTTCATTTATGGATGTTATGGGGAGGACAGAATACAAACGAGTGTCACACTTTTCATATTATTATTATTATTATTTTTATTTTTACTTTGTTTAATCCCCGCCACATCGTTTTTCACACTCTTCCCAGTCATCCTCCTTCACTGGTGCTTGTGCAGCCCAGGCCGACATCGATTCAGCAAACACTTACCAATTATGATCGCTGGGCAGTAGGTCACACACACACACACACGCACACACACACACACACACACACACACACACACACACACACACACACACACACACACACACAGATACCACCAACTGCTTCCGTCGATACGCATCAAGCACCACTATTGAAACCGGCTCGATACATTTCACACTTTGCTTTTAGAGTTTCATGAAACCGTCCAGAATGAAACCAGTTGGGGGCATTGACCCCGAGAGGAGGCCACGGCGGGGGCCGCTGGGCTGACTCAAACCCAACGAGGTTTTTATTTTGGTTAACTACAAAAAAAAACAGACCTGAAAGCCACTGGGCGACACTTTGTCAATATATAGTAATTTGTGAAAGACAAAGCACGCCACAAGGTATGAAGTCAGAGTCGTATTAAATAGAAAAACTCTGGTACAGAGACGCCAGCGACAGAGAAATAAAGCCCTGCACCTCAAACTAACAGCTTGAGGTTGAACTGCTCTGACTGAACAGGATTTCAGGTGACCCACATGGAAGCTGTCTGTCTGTTTGGAGGCGCGGTCGGTGTCGCCACCTAGTGGACACCTGCACGCAGCACAGACTGCCATAAATCGCAGCGGCCTGCTGGCCGTGGCTGCGCGGAGAAAGATCAGCGACAGTTAGCAATTTGAAAACGAGTCTGACTTATTATTCTCCTCTCACTTCCTACTTGTGAGTTTTCTGAAATGTGAGAGGTGTCAAGAGGCGTGACCTTCAGCCTTCAGAGGTTAGGACTCCAACATACGCCTTAGCACAACTAAACACCAGTAAAGAAGCTCCCTCCTAATTATTCTACGCCTCATGGTGGCGACTCCTTTCGCAGCTTGGCTCTCCAGCCCCACCCAACGTCCATGCAGCAGCACTGCAGCTGATTGGGTGGACAGCTTGGCTCCCAGTTACGTTCCAGCTGATAGGTTCTCACCGGCAACCAGTAAACCCAGCGCTTGCATCCCAGAGACAGAGGCGTCTCCGCGCGCAAGCCGAGGAGTATACTCCGAGCCGATTGGCCGCCAGCCTGGGAGGTGTGTAAAGAGTCCATGCATGCGCACATGACGGGTTTTTTTTTTTTGTTTTTTTGAGTTTATTAGAAGCGCTGGCGACTGCTTCTGCAAAAAGCTATGAAATGAAAATGGGCGTGCACGAGAGCAATCCGCACGTGCTGTCCGCTTTCCACGAAAATGAATTGGTTTCGGCCTCCATGTGACACACAATAACAGCTGATCTCGTGTTAATAACAATGGTAGTATTTAAAAGGAAAACAAAAACAAATCTCCGGCTTGTTACTATTTTCTGGTGGCTGAAAGGTCGACGTGATGCTGATCAATAAATGAATCACCTGTGGCGATGCGGAGACGTGCGGGCCTCGGAATAAAACCGCACATACATTCCCGCATAGATTTCATCTGATTTGTGGTGCAAAACAGTCCAAACAACATCTGATGTCTGTGCAACTGGACGGTGACTCCTTACCTCATCTTCCGCCACCGTCCGACTGAATGATGCTCCTCCGCTTCAAGTTCTTTGAGTCCTTATTATAGCGTTTAAAAATAATAGTAGTAGTAATAATGATGATGAGAAACGACCCGGATCCAGCAGCGGCCGCAAGTCTGGTTGTTTTGAACAGAAGAGGAGCGCAGTGTGTGCACAGATGTTGGAGGATGTCAGGGTGTGTGTGTGTGTGTGTGTGTGTGTGTGTGTGTGTGCGCGCGCGTGAAGGGCTCTGCACGGATATCCACGGGTTTCCTCCTAGAAATGACGGCTCATGGCGCGGGCGTGCGTCAGGAGGCTGCTCGGTCGGTGGGAGCCATTCCTCAGAGGGAGGCGCGCCGCTTTCCCAGAGACGAGAAGCCGGGCGGAGAGGCTGACAGCGGCTGCCGAGGTGCCATGTTTCCCTGCCTCCGACCGCTGGGAGGGAGGCTGGATGGATGGAGAGCGGAGGATGAGGGTGTGGTGAAGTGGTGGTGGTGCGGGTTGGGGGGCCAAAAGGAGCTCAGCGTCTGAAATATTCACGCCAGGGTGGGTTTGTGTTGCACGGAAGCGCCCTCTGTCCGCCGACGGAGGAACTGCATGAACGTGGTGGCGCCATCAATAGGTGGTTGAGGGGAACGTCCTCCTTGACTAGTTAATCATGCTGTAAAAATATACATCTCAGTGCATCAAACTAATAAATTGGTTTCAGCATTTATTTATTATATTTTTAAATAAAATATTTCTATATGTAATGTTGTCATATCGTGCCAGTGCATTACGCTGGCATTCGCCTTTGTGGAAACACTGGTGTGGATGTCTTTTATATGTTTTTTATTTGTTGTTGTTGTGAATCACGTGTCTCTGTTTTTGTTTGTCTGTCTGGACCACGAGTCTGTTGAATCCATCAATCATATTTATTAAATATAATTCAGATTTTTATCTCTACTACGGATCAGGGATATGTCCTTGTTTTTCTTTCCTCTTTGTCTTCCTTTCTAACTTGATGTACTTAAAGGATTATAAACTTCTTACTAAAGCCAAAGACAGGTTTGCTCTTGAAAAGGTGTGATTTTCCATTTTACATGATTTTATTTGGCAGGAAACTCTTTCACCATTTATTCATCCTTCATGGATGAATCAAAGTCATCCATAAAGTCATTAGATGCTTTAAAAGCATCTTTTAAAGCTTTAAAAGTCACCAGATGTGCGTAGGCTTTTCTTTTCTGTTTAAGAAGTCGAGTCGCTTTGGCTCATTTCATCAGGCCCTCTGATCAATGCTTTTTATTGTCTTTTCTGAGTAAGAACAGACATTTGGAGGCAGAAACTAACATCAAACATGCAAAAAAAAAAAAAAAAGACATGGTACACACAGATAATCTAGTCGTCTCGACAATAAGTTGCTTCCTCATGTACGTCACTGAGAGTTCAGGAAAACGATGCACAGATCTAAGCACAGTAAAGTTATCACTAGCATGTGGTATGCAAGAAAACTAAAAAAAAAAAGGCAGACAAATGTTCAAAAGAAATAAGAATAAATCACAATATTTGATGCAGTCAGGTTGGGTTAGTTACAGCTAAGTGGTTCGGTGAGCCTCTTTAGGAGTTTTATCAATTCATTTGCGAGGAGGTTGCCATAAAAATGCAACCTCCTCGCATTTTTATGACAAGGAGGTTGCATTTTTTGAAAATTGAAGTCTCTAATCGAGACGAGTTCGGAGCGTCCGTCTGCGTCAGTAGCAAATCTGAAAGTACTGGCTGGGCGACTTGACCGGGCTGATGTAGCTGGACGTTTCCTGCGCTGAGCTCTGGCCCGTCACGGTTTTCTGGAGGTTCAAGGTGAAGGACGGGGTCGACTTCTTCCTCTGCGGCCGGCCGCCCCTCTGGGTCGGCGGGGGCCCGGGGCCGGCCACGGGCCCCCTGCGGGCGGGCAGCGTAGACGCCGACTTTGCCTCCTCAGAAGACCCAGTCCTTCTTGCGAGGGGGCTCAGATAGATCTGCATAGTCACTAAGTGAAGTGGTGAAATGTGGCGAGGAGGCCCAGAGAACGGACGGGGGGGGGGGGGGGAGGCGACATTCCAGGGGCGAAAGAGAGAAAACGGGGGAGAAGAGAGACAGAAATGGATGCAAGAAATGGGGTGATGGTGCACACAGTTATGGTATGATGTGACCAAAACGATGAAAGACAAAAAGAAGAGCCGTTAACTACGGCATTTTCTTCTAAACTATAGTCTTTTTGCTCCAACAGACAAAGCCTACCTTTGCAATGCGTCACCCGCCTCGTTCCTGCACCAAAACGCCACAGACACAGAAACATCGTTAATTCTTCTGTCCTTTGAGTCAGTTTTTCTTCCACTTTGTTCAGCTGTCATTTTATTGGTATATTTTTTTTTCCCTCGATCAGACAATTAGAAGCACACAGGAGTGTTTCCTTACCTACGCTCACGTCGGGCTCACTGGATTTGTTGCTTCTGGTGTGTTGACATAGAAAAACAAGGAACAGAAGAGAGAACTGGTGAAAAGAACTGAGAAGAGCAGAAAAAGATCAAGCTAATTGAAGATTGTCTCACAGACGCGTTTGTTGCAGGAAGAGACAACAAAATTAAGAGGAGGGGAGAAAATGGTGGACAGGAAACGATGCAAAGTTTCCAAAGATGTATTTTTAGGAAACGATGCCAAATGTCCATCGTGAACTGATGGACATTTGGCCCTAACCTCTTGACCCAAGTCAAGAGGTTAGGTTGTTGGCACAACAACGCATCCTTTTCCTCCCTTTTCACAACTTTGACTTGATCTAAAATCCCAACAAAATGCGCTGAGGTTTGTGGGTGCAACCTGACAAAGTGTAGGAAAGTTTAAGTCGTACGCCAAATGTTGCCTTGAGACACATTTGGCCGCAGCTCAATGACCGACACTCTCTTACTCTTCAGGAGCTTTCTTGCAGGCCGAGGCTGCGGGCGCGGGCCGCGGCTTGGTGATCTTACACGGACTGTCCTTCGCACTGCCTGGCGGGCTCTTCACACCGCTGGAGAGAACAGAAAGAGAAGCCAGACAGAGAAGAAGTGACGTGAAAATCCCAAGAAGAGGGGGGATGAAATCAATTTGCGGTTGCCAATAAGTTTTTTTCCTCTTTTTTTTTTTTCATCGTAATTAGACACTGAAAGCCTTAATTGAGTGGAGATTTACCTCTCTCTGTGTAATTATTCCGGAACAGCGCAGATACGGCGACAGCAGATTAAGGTGCCGGGGAGAGAGGCCATCAGGCTTTTCTGACTAACACTATCTAATGTCAGTATCGCTTGAAAGGTAATTGAGAGGAAGAGGTTGCTGCTTGGAATTAAAGGCCAGCGTAGGGGATAATCACCGAGCCTCCGTGTGCGGTGTCTCTGAGATAATGAAGGGTGTCTGCTGATTGCACCTTCCATAATGAAGAACGAAGCCTCGCTCTGATTGGGGCGGTGATGTATGTTGCAGCTTCCTCTCTCTGCTCTAATTGCGTTCATCATCTGCATCGTGCTGCTCTGAAGGGGAGGAAATGAGCAGCTTTACCTCAGAGGTGGCGGCGCGGGGCTGTAGTTCCTCGCCGCGGCACTGGAGGGCACTGTGGAGCTCTTTTTGAGGGAAGCGGAGCTGGACGCCGCCATGGAGGTTCTGGGGGGCAAGGCCAGGGAGACGGGCCTGGCTGCGGAGACACAGACATCACAGGTCATCGGTGGGGGAATAATTATTCGTTTTTCAAATTCAAGGTGAATAGTTTTCAGGTAAGAATAACAGGTAATAACAAGCCTCCTTCTTAAAGACCAAACACACGTCTCTTGGTCACCTTTGGCGCCCGGCGCTCTCCTCCCTGCGGCGGCGGCTGCCTGGTGCTCTTCAGAAATGTTGAGCCTCTTGAGGACGTCAGCCAGCGCCAACTTCAGCAGCTGGATCTCATCCTCCTGCATCTGCATCCTCTGCTCCAGGTAGGTGAGGCGGTCGGCCACGTCCAGGCCGCTGGCTGCCGAGCTGCGGTCGTCTGAGAGGGACCAAGGGAAATCAGGAAGATGAACGCAGAGATTGGACGCCCAGAGAGAGAGAGCAATCTTTATGTCTCGCACAGTAAGACAAGAGAGCGACCGCGTCAGAAAGAACATTTGAAAGCATGCAAAACGTTTGTTTGACCAGTGTAAACTTCAGACTTGCAGAATTTATCTTGACGACTCTACCGAATTGCTTTGCCAAAAAAAAAGATCAATAAAGGAGAAGGCTTAAATGTAAAATCCCTTATTTCAAAATGGCTGTTGGACTAAAATCTGGACAGTGATTTTAGTCAAATTTTTGGACTGTACAGCTCCTCAACACTCAGCAGCATGGAAGCCACAATAACATCAAGCAAAATTTCTTTCCATCGCTGTCATTTTTCTGCTACAAACTCGCTCAAGTCAGAGGTGGGTACCATATGAGCTGCTGGAGGCCGATGAGAAACTGGGGTATCTCTGCTGACCGCTGGCTCTGTCCTCAACCAGCCCAGATGTCCTCCTCTTCTTCTCCTCTCTCGAACAAACCCTCTCAGTCCTCTGCACTCCTCTGCCGCCCTGTTGCGCCTCCATCTCGTCGTTTACCCGCTACGGTCTCATCTCTCTCACTCCGGTCATGTGGCATTCACAGATTGCTGCTTGTACGGTTTTCAGGGTCCAGCATCAGACTGTCGCTACAGCTGAAGGAGGATACCGCCAACCCGGTGCCTGGCTCACTCCAGGACTCGATGGCGATTTGGTGAGGTGTTAAGCCTCCAGCTCAGGATGTGTGTCTATAAAGGTGGGGGTTGGGAATGCTTAAAAACTAAGAAGTCATCCAATTCGACCTGAATTGTCCCTGCCCATGAGTACACAGATTTGCGTGAGTCTGATGTGTGGTGTGTGTGTGTGTGTGTATGTGTATGGGAGTGGAGAGTACAATGTTAATCCCAATCCCAAAGTTAATCTCTTTGGTTCCACCCACACAGATAATCCCATGTCACTATATGAGGGAGGGACAAAGTAGAAACATCAGAGCTAGACCTGAAGCTACATTGCAGAGATGTAAACAACATGAGATTTCACGTCGCCAAGGTTTTGGAACATTGCATGGTCACGAAGGGGAGCAACATAAACATCACTGATTTGGGTAAAAAAGGAAGCATAATTCCTTTTTCATTGTGATTTTCCACAATCATCTGAATCAGGGCTAAGTTTTATCTACAGTTGCTAAACAGTAGCAAATCCACTTTGTCACCAAAGTTCTCAAACTTCGGAAAAATCACCACCCGGTGGTTGGGGTGGTGATTTACAAGATATTTTTCTTACTGCAAACTAAGCGCATCTAAATTGTGATGAAGAGGACAACGTGATGATCAAACCCAAATTAACTGTATTCCAGTAGTCTGAAGAGAACCTCTAGTTGTCTTGTGATCATACTACAATGGACCCCCAGTATCCATTAGGCTTAGCAGCTGACAAATAGTTGAAATGCATAAATGTTTTAATAGCTCACATACCAAATGCACCTTAATTTTTATTTACACACACAGAGGCTGCTGAATGTAAAATCTTCAGTCTTACTTGTTCCGTACTTACGGATTCAGCCAATCAGCACCAAGAAAAAAATACTGGCGCTCCTGGATTGGCTGCTTTGCAAACGCCAGCTGATGGCATCCAGGAAGCTTTGCACCACGCATTTTTTTCATGTGTAAATTACTATTATTATTATTATTATTATTGTTATTATTATTATTATTATTATTATTATTATTATTATTATTATTCTGTACCGCGCCTAACACAAAGTTTTAGAATATCAGCCTCGTAAAACCTTTCAGTGAATTTTTTCAGTTATTGTAAGCTTGTCAATATTAACGTAGCGCAGGATTGAAGTAAGACTATTTTCTCAGCAGTTTTTGAAAAATGTTTGCGTTTACCAAGGTGGTGCTTGCTCTAAACAAGTTTGACGTGATTAAACAGAAAGTTCAGTTTGACAAAAGCTACATTTGGAAACGGGGTCAGCGGCGCCCTGCAGGCCGTTAGCTAAAGTCGCTATTTGAGGTTTGGACGGAAAGCTGCTGAATATTAAAACCAAAATAAATAACTGAATACATAATTACAGGAAGAGGACAAAAGTTTGGATTATTTTAAGAGCATCTGCTGACGACAGTAATGAAGAGATAAATGTTAATTATTTAAAAAAAACAAACAACATAAAGCTAGTTGGGAAGCTAGCTAAAAGTGCTAGCTAATCTCTGACAAAGTGCTACAAGTGGATTTTTTTGTTTTAATCCGATAAATAATTTGTACATAAAATATCAACAGCAATAACACAACAACGCTTGAATAAAGTCGTGTTCGTTGCTAACTGAAGAGATTTAATTGCTGTGTGAATAATGAGAAACATGAAGGGTCAGAGGTTAGGTCGCATTATCCTGAAGGTCAGAAGTCTTTCTATCCATCCTCTTGGTGCCACTTTTTAGACGCATCTATTTCCTCCTCATAACAACAATCTGCTGCGTATGAGGACTTCACGCATGTTCACTGAAGCATTCAGCCAGCGGTAATCTGCCTCTCACTGAGGGCTGTGATCCTCTGCTGGCCCGTGATCTCCTGTGTCTGTTCCTGTCCTGGCCGTGACTTCATCCTCGTGCCACGTCCATACTCTCCACATGGGATTGGGATTAGAATAGCACAATAATCCCGCTGCTGTGAAAAAGAATTAGTGAGCGCCGAGCGCAAACTCTGCTCTCGGGCGCATTTCCTGCAAACGCAATCACGAATGCATTTAGGAAGAGACGCATGTAAACATCTGTACATGTGGGTTTCCTTTAAAACTGAGACATAGTGAGTGTTTTAATTCCTGCTTGCAGATGGTGTCATTTAAATGACAGAACATCTGTCTTCCCACATCAGCTCTGCAGAAAAACAAAAACAGACGACGTAGGCAGTTTTGCAAAAGCATCCTTCATTTATCATTTCACTGATATGCACTTCCTGGACATGTTTCACAGTCATCTCATCTGACAATTTCTTTAGCTGGGTGTGGCACATGAGACGAGAATTATCATCAACGAATTAATATGCAGAGTGTGAAAATGTCAGGTATTTTAGGGTTCCTCCTGGTATAAATCAATATGCAGGGAACACATAATATGATTAACCATATTCAAAGTAGAAGTGTTCAATCAATTTCAGGAGATTTGAGAATTTCACTTTTCACCTTTTAAAACTCACGCATCCTTCTTGATTCTTCCTCCTTTTTTCCCTCTAAATAATCACCCTTGCTCCCTTTGTCTGATCTCACGTCCTTCCACGGAGGCGCAGAGGAAGGAACCGGACGCGTTTAATTTATCTGACGGATCTGAATTCCCTCAAACCCTCTCGGTTTTTACCCGTCATGAAATCGGTGTCGCTGTGATAGCTCCCCTTCAGCGAAGGTGTCCTCAGCAGGCCCTGGGCCGTCTCCTCCATCTGCAGGTTGTGGTCGTCCAGCTCCTCCATGCTGGCGTCCTCTTCTGCTATGATTGCCTGCATGCTCCTGACTGAGGATGCGAGATTATTTTGGCCTGAACTTCCCTGGAGAGCTGGTTCACCTTCCCCGAGTCCAGCAGTGGCTCCCACCTCCTGCTTCCCCCTCTCTTCACTGTCACCTAATAAGTATCCTGTAAGGAGCATGAGCACAGAGTGATGTCACTCAAAGGAGAGATTAAAGACCTGGTAATCCACCTGAATCTCAAAGGGAGGATAGGAGTGTGCAAGAGTCTTTATTTTCTTAGTAGGTGGAAAATGTTGGTGGCAACGACAAAACAAACTCTCCCATCAGGAGCTCCAGGTGCAAACACACAACCGCCGCTTCAAGGAGGCGCCGAAGGGTCCTGACCTCCGACCTGAGGAGCAGCGTTCTTCTGACGGAAAAAACGAAACGCGGCAGAGTGAGGCTGGAGAATCTGCTGTCCCATGCAAGTTTCCGACAAGCACACGGTCACACACTCCCCCAGAAAGAGCTTACACAAGGCCGCCATCCGGCCTGGTCAGCCTACAGTAAGGATGACGAGATCCAGAGATTAGGGAGCAGAATTTGATTAATTACAGTCATCAGGAGGACAATAAGCCGGATGTGGTGATTAGACCAACAGGGGGAAGAAACAGTGCGAGATGAAAAGCTAGTTAGGCGATTAAGTTTGCCCCCCCACCCTGGTGTGAGACGGGGGTTTTTTGTTTGTTTTTCGTCCATTTTGCAGTTTGTTGGATCGACTCTTTTTCCAGCAGATGGGTCTGTTTGCTGATGCGTCGAGGCTTTCTGTTCTCACGGAGGAAGTCGCAAGTCACAAGAACGAATGAGAAACTTTAAATCAGAAACAAACACGTTCATCTTTGTATTATTGAGTTTAATCCAATAAGGTCTTCGCGTCCTGACACGCTCAGCGTTTTCTCATCCGCTGTGATGGACGCCCGCTCTCCCCAGTCATCATTTCTCATCATCAGACTTCCTGTCAAGTCAGCTCGCAATCTGTGCCGACAGAATACTGTTTCGTCGGGAAACGTTCAAACATTCAGACGGCACGAGCTTCCCGTTCGGCAGAGTCAGATGATGGCTCAGAGTTTTGCCATCCTGCTTTCAATCTTCATATGAAGGGTTTAACAGCGCACTGTGGCATAGTCAAAGCTTGGGATCTCGTTTCATCCGCCCCTTAAACCTCTTCACCTCTCTGCTGTGCTCCCCGATTTTCATTACTCTGAACTAATGCTCTCTGGAGAAAAACAAAACCCTGGGATCTTCACAGAACACGAGTTTTTACACAATTTTTGTCCACTTCACGATGACTTCTTTCTTTTAGATACACCTTAATAAAACAGCAACCAAAGAGTCAGACACTTTAGTCTGAACATAGAAAGCTGTGATTGGATCAATCTCAGATCAAAGGGTGTGTCTGATTGTATTATTAAGTCTGTTTAATGAACTGCTCAGGCTGTTCTTCCTGCTCGAAAACTTGGGACAGAATTTAACAGCCATCTGCTGCCAATGTCTCACTGCTGCCCTCACGTGGACACGATCGTTATTACAGCTGATTAGAGGGAAACTTACCCACTTCCTGTTGATATTCATGCTGTGACCTTTGCCTCCCTTTTCCGTCTACGTCCACAGTCGTGTTCCGATAACCACGAATAGCACATTTGCTTTTTCAAATAAAAGTAAACTGAATAAACTAAAAGAAGGTACCATTTCATCCGATCTGCCAAATTGACTGTTGGTCAAACAACAAGCAACACAAACAACAACAAAAAAAACGCAGAGTCACCGTTTTCACAAAGGACTTAAATTTTATAAATATTCTCTCAACATTACATTAAATCAGTTGGGATGATATAGTCTTTCAAATAAAATAAAATTAAAAAAATCCAAGAGATCTTCAGAGAGCATGACAAAGTGACAGTGATCTGATACACATAACTCTTTCTACTCCAAAAATATCTAAACTGTATATCCCACATTTTCAAAATATATCAAAATATATGCCAACAATAAGCATCAATACAGGCCACAGAGAAAGCTGAATCTCACAGGTTGGTCGGGTGCTTTTTGTCTGATGGAGTGAACACACACACACAAGCGCACGCACGCCCAAACACACACACACACGCACGCACACACACGTCAGCGAAGGTTACTCAGTGTTTCACATCATAGTTCGCTGAAACTTCTTATTCCTGAGTGCTTGCCCAACCTTGTTGTCATGGAAATAAGGCCACAACTGTCTCCATGCAAAAAGCCTGTGGCTGATTAGGTTACTGAATGACAGCAGGCTATCTAAGTCCATGCGTTTTGCAAGGCTGGCCAGCACTTGGGGAGGGGAGCACATGGCTGTCTGAGCTTTCCTCGCCTGCTTTTTTAGGAAGCGCCTGCATCTGGCCGGCGAACAGATAAGGGACGTTGGTGTGACAGCATCTGTAATCTTGCTTTGCCTGACCTCTAGGGGGCAAAAAGACATCTTTATGAGTCATGATTAAGCTCGCATTAGCTTAAATGCTAATTTTGACTTGAATGCAAAAGCCTACTTGCTGAATGGACTGAGTTAATGCTAGCCATCCAGCTAGTGAAAGCCAACATGATAATGATATCATCTATGCTAATGTTAGCATCTATGCCGATCCACCAGTTAACCTGAACAAGACAGAAAGGGATGCTCCTTGTAGAGTTTAAAGGGCAACCGTTTTGAAATACTGCCAGCCTACATCCAATAATACTTTACGTCTTTCGCAAGTGACATCTAACCTTTTGCCCCAGGGTTTCTGGTTTCAGGTTAGGACCTTGGAGGAACCTCCCGTTCCCTGTTGCCCTGTCAATGAAAGCTCAGGTGACCCTTCTCCCAAACTGCACGCCTAAAGGGATCGTTCAGAATCAATGCAAAGCGCGTTTGTTGACGGTCGCAAGATATGAACTGCTCCTAACATTTACAGAACCTCAGTTAGAAAAAGTCCCGCACTGTCCCGTTAAGGTCGGTCCGGTTTCTGTTCGGCCACTCGGGAGCCGAACGGAGGTCCTCCAGAGCAAAGGTGCTTTGGGAGAAAATTGCTCTGGTCTCAACGAAGCTAACCTACGGTTACGTTTCTGCTATTAAACCTCATTGAACTTCTAAGATTACAAACAAACAAAAAAAACTGCTTTTCTGTCCTGAAGCACAAATACACAGGATCTACATAATTAGTCCCAAATAACTTAAAACTGACATCTTAATATATTCAATCGTTTTCTCCATTTAAATATAATCATTGCAGATCTTGCAATGGAAAAAATAATAATAATTTCTACACTGTGCATTGGCTGTCTGCTTGTTTAAAGATGCTTCCTGGGGTTCAGATATGTTCTCCTTATATTTCTCTTTTGTGTGGTCAAACATCGACTCTAGACCGACCTGATATCTACTGGAAAAAGAAAAAAAGAAAAGCAATGCATATACTTTGTCAAGATTTCTTAAGTTCATTCTTCAAAAATAGTAATTCTAAAAAATATATTGCATGTGCCATCTTAGCAAATCGACATAATAAAATATTCTTTAGGAGGAGGAGAAATTGTGAAGTCAGGAGAATATATAGGCTTATATATTTTTTCCTTTTTTGAAGATTCCAGTGGGGAAAAGAAGGAAATGTAGGGTTTGATTTAGTTTTGAGTCAGGATTGATGCGCTTCAAATAGAAGTGGGGGGGGGGGGGAGATACAAATGGCTTCAGAGAGTGGGGATCTTTAACAGCTGGAACTCAAACGCACGCTGACGGGCAATAAGGTTGCAGGGGTGGAGGCAATGAGAGGGCGCGTGGTTTGTGATCGGCGAAAGCTTCATCTGAAAGCATGGAACACCCCTTCAGTCCAGTCACACACCTATCACAGTGCTACGATTGCCTGCACAGCAAGCCAGGACCGAATCCCGAAGCCTTCTGCACATCTAGTCACATTAACAGTGTGAATACATACATAAATATATACCGAGTATTTATAGGATTATATGCGAGGGGAAAAAGAAAAAGGAATGACTCTAGATCCATACTGATTTCATCCAGTACGAAGAGCATCAAGTTACCATGGAAAACGTGTCGGTCGACTCGTTTCTGGTCGTCAAAACGAACAGTTTGCACAAACCGTAATGTCTCCTTCGCAATAAAAACGGCCACACCCAAACAAATGCGCTACAGTAAGCCCCGCCAATGTCTCAGCAGCTCCGATACGAAACAAAGAGGCGACCGTGTGTTTTCATGAGGGATTGGTTTTAGTGCAACAAAACATGGGGACGACGAGGCGGAGATTTGGGGCGTTCAAATTTGAGCCACGTCCTCTGGTTTCTCCCGGACAGGCTGCAGGAATTAGGAATCAGGCGACGTGAAGAAAACTGTCCTAAACGTGGAGACTGGAAAGGAACAGAAATGCAGTACAGTGCAAAAGTGTTCGCAAATTTTACGTCTCGTCACAACCACAAATTGAGATGTGCTTAACGTTGATTTTAAGTGGAAGACGAACACGCGGTGGTGCCAAATTAGTCAAATTTATCTCACAACCGAAATCTCAAAAGTTGACCATTTGCATTCACTGCTCTGAAACAAATTGCTTTCAGAACACATCTGGTTGAACTGAAAATTACCCGATCCACAAATGAAGGAAAGAAGGAAAAGTGACAAAAAAAAAAACAACAAAGCATTAGCAAACATCAAGGAGTAAATGCTGCCGTTAGATTAATCTAAAATAAACACTAACTCTGCCCCGTATTCACTGTTGAAATATTTAATCTGATTTTAGTTCATAAAAAACTAAATTTCCATGACAGATTTTCTGTTATGTGCAACTTTGTGTTGGTCTAACGCATAAAAACCGGCATGGACATTCAGGAACATTATTAAGGGGAATAAATACTTTTGCAAGGTACTGTTTCTGCTTCCTGGTCTCTTATATGACGTGCATAAAATCAAAACATCGGTCGTGCAGCCATGTGCAGTCGAGTTTGTTAATTGACTGACTGGGATTTTTTTCTCACCATATAAGTAAAAACCATATGTCATCAGGAAAACACGGTGATCTTTGCCGATCAGTTGCTTGATGTGAAACTGTTTAATTCAGCGCCAGGAAAAAACCCCCAACAACAACGTAAAAAAAAACAAAAACGCTCCACTTCATCTAAAGCTACTTTCTTGCTTGGTTTAATTACCTAAAAGCCTCCTAAATGTCACTATATTTAACCTCAGTGATAACACTCAACACACAAACACACACACACACGCACGATGTGCAGAGTCAAATCAGGGGAAAAAGGATGACACTCTCCATTAGCTGCTCTTTCACCCATGCTTGTCGAGCGGCATTAACGCGGAGCTGACAGGGCCGGCCTCGTGTTTCCCTGGAAGCATCGGAGAGCGGCGTGCCGGACTGTCGCTGCGCCGGTGGCTCTCAAACGGAACAAACATGATTGTTGCGCTAACGTGCTTCAGGAGAGCGAGGGGGGACGCGGTTGTGACCGCCGCGCCGCTCGACCCGCCGCTCGGCGTTTCTGGCAGGGAAGGCGAGGTGGGGAAAAATCTGAGCAGATGGATGGAGTTTAGCTCTCTGAGCTGAGATTCCCTACGACATTCTAACTTCTTGGTATGTAACTAAAGGGATCTGTGCTTCATAATGTATACATGCAACCCCCCCTCCTCAGTCTCCCCGCTTTTCACACTGATCGCGAACAAGGGTGAAGGTCTTCAGTCCTTCAGCTGCCCCTCCTCTGTGAAGGCTGACAATTGCGACGACTGATTCGAAGGTGCGACGACGGGGGAGAGACGGGGGAGGCTCTCGCTCTACTGCAGGTTCTTCAAGATGCGTCCATATCGAAAGTCGTAGACGTGTCGGCAGAGGTACACCAGCTCGGGGTCGACGTCCGTGGGCACGCAGCGGTGGGAGGGAGGGGCGAAGTCGGGCCGGAAGGGCACCATGCTGGCCCTGCCAGGCGGGGCGCCTTCGGCACGCCGCTTCACCAAGGCACAAAATCTGCAAATGAAACGGTGAGACGAGGCGGCGTTAAAGGAAATCTGTCTCAGGAAAGCGACGCCGAGATTCGACGTGGGACAAATGAGTCGTCAGAGTGTTTTTGTTCTCTTTTTTTTACTCACCGACAGTACTGGGCTAGAGGGAGAACGTAGCATCTGTCTTCTATGCAGGCCACACTATTTTCATCCTGATGCCGAGAGGCGAAAATCTCATTCTGAAACCAACAGTGGGTGTACAGCGTCACATTTGTTTTTTTTAAATGCTGTGCCCAGAAAGATAACACAAGAAACGGCAACACTTTGCAGCAGTGAGCACAAAGGAAACTACAACTGTTCATGAGAGATTTGTTGGGGTGTCTTTGTTTTACCATGATAGAAAAAAAAAAAACTACAAAAACAACACTCTAGTGCGCTCACACTGCCACTGACTTTCACTGGAAACATTTTCAGAGCGTGAAACCGTTCCTCTCCTTGTTCTAGGGTTTCTGCAAGGCTGAGGTCGAACAGATACCATTGTTTTTTTTGTTTTTTTTTGTGGCAGTGTGGTTAAGCTGAGGAACCAAACAGCTATCGACAGTCTCAGGGCTGCAGAGGCAAAGATAATGACGTCTCTAGCAACAGCCACTGTCCATGCTATTGTGTGCAAGCAACATTCTCCTCCATATCGCTGCTACTTGTAAAATGTACATTGAAGCACTTAAAAAAACAATATGTACTGCATTAAGCTCGTCCCGTAACAATAGATGTATCTGAGGCGCAGAACAGGTTGCACAGCCGTCACCGTCCCACTGGGAGAAATTAATTTCTAGCTGCAGTCTGCCGAATGCCTCACCTCACAGTGTGCTCTGGGATCTCGGCCTCCCTGGGTGTGCTCAGGTCTGTAGTACCAGAAAAGGCTCATCATCAGCTCTCCTGAGGAAGACCAACACACATATATCGCCTGAACACACTCTGCAGTACATTCTCACACAGGACTGACCGAAACGCTCAGTCATCTTTGCCTCTGTGCGTCAGATTTGTCTATAAAAGACGAACCTCTTTACAGATGTGACACAGTCAGGTGATCTAAATTGAGATATATGGATATTTAAATGTATTTGCTCTTTTTTTTGGGTTGTTTAGAGCTTTTTAGCTACACTTTTCAAAGTGTATGAGAGTAAATGAAGGGAATCTGGTGGACCAGGCATGTCTTCTGAATAGTGCAGGTGTGCTGGGATGAAGGATGTGGAGTTCACGGGGTTCAGTTACTGGTTGTGTACGTTTATGTGAGTTGTTGTTTTTTTTTTTTACTCATGGCCTATATCTTGTTTTATCCGCCGCATCGTGATTCTGATTAGAACAAGTCTCTGCTCTGTTTTTGTGCGATTTATGGATTACCTGTACCCTGACACCTTACCTGTTTTGGGATCCTCCCACAATGCTGATATCTTGGCAACATACGGCAGGGACTTCTTCCTGGGACCGGATCGCAGCAATACGGTGTCTCGGACACGGATCACTTCGCCGTCCCTCTCGACTCCCTCGTAACACCTCCGCATTGCGGCCTCGTCTTCTCCCTGGCATTACAAATACGTAGAATTTGCTGTACAAAAGAGGAAGAATCTGGGAAGATTTTCAAACTTTTCTTCCGAGAGGCAAGCAACTTACCGCAATGAAGACCTCCCTGTCTGTGGGGATGCCAACAGGCCGCCAGCCGTTCGTCGCACGTCTGCGGCTGATCTTCTTCTGCTTGCCGCTGCCGAGGCTCGGCACCGGGGTGGCCTGTTTGGTCAGGAGCCGGGTGTGGCCCACGGAGGAGCCGTTGGAGGCCTTTGTGCTCTGAGGGCATTCCTTAGCTAGCTTTAACATGGCCTGGGGCTGATCTCGGCCAGACAGAGGGGTCAGCAGGCGGCTTTTAGTCTGTGTGGAAGTGGCCACACCGGACAGCGGACACTGGGCGATTGGCATGGTGGGGGGAACCAGAAGGGAAGGGCTGTGGTCGCCCTGTGGGGTTGTGTAAGCCTCTGGAAAACAGCATGGAAGCACAGATTTATCATTCATCCAAGTGCTTTTTAATTTCACCTCAAAGTTTTATAGTACAGACTCAGCTGGTCTGGTATGATTGTAATCCTAACTCAGACAATGTTAGCAACAATAACTAACAGAGAACCCAGATTAACCTAGAAATCGTCAACCATGTTGGATCTCGACTAGCTTGACTGAAACCATTTGTAGTACCATAGAAACTACTTTCCCTCTTTTTCCTACTTTTCCAACTCGATTGTTTGACTTTTGCATTTGCTCAGATTATTTGTTATAATTTTGTTCAATGAATTTGAAACCTAGTTCTCGCATTTTGAATGTGATATCCTCTGAAACATTTAAGAGTAACAAAAAAAATCAAAACGAAGGTGGTAATCTTTCATCATACTACGTACATATTGACAAAATGATTTAAAATCACAGTGAATGATCTTCAGAGATATGCAGGCTCAGTCTGCAGAGCTAACACAGAAGAACACACACAAAAAAATGCAGCTTTATTTGCTGCTAAAATTAGTTTTAAGAAGGCATTCACTTCTACTTTATGACAAATAAAGCTGTTTAATGCATTTTTCTTCTTTTATTTTTTGTCCCTGAGCAGCTGAATTGGTCCAATCAATAAAACAAAGCAATCAGTTCTGACCCAGGCTCCGATAAAGACAACCTGCTGTCCAACATTATCAGCTAACAGGAGTACGGCCGTGAATTTGCTCAAGGCTCGACGTTCTCCTTCCCACACAAACACGGACCGTTGCAAGCATCTAAAGGCTGCTTTTGTTTTGAAGTGTGCTAAGATCGCATCTTGATTTACTTGGCCGAACAAAAACCCCCAACCTGACAGATTTAAAGAGAGCGTTTTAAAAAACGTGGAAGATTTTGCCTCCAAGACGGCAGACTTGTAATCGTTTTGGGCTCTTCCAGAATTAAAGACGGTTTAAGGCGGTCATCAACATTTCTTCTATCCATTTAATTTAATTTTCATCAATTAAAGATTTCCTGTCAGATTATTTTGATGATGTAAAAAAACAAAAACAAACAAACAAAACAATAGAATTGGGTTCGAATTGATTGTAAGTCTGAAAATTAGACATGCAACTTTGAACATATGCCCAACTATTCACTCTGCTCTTTTTTAAGTGGCTCGTTAACTTCTCCTCATTGACCACAACTAACAGCAGCTTTTCTTATTTTATGGTGAACAATGTGGTCATGGTCAGAGAGGCGGAGTAGACAAAAAAACAAATAAGCTAAAAAGCTGCCAACGTTTAAAGAAAAACCTAGAAGGACTTTCAGGGATCCTGGTTATGGAACAAAACCACTTACTTCGTCTTATCAGGTAAAAACAGCTAAAACCAAACACATAATAACAAGATATTATCTTTTTACCATATCATACCTTTATTATGCTTTTCCTAATTTTTTATGTTTTACTGCAATGCCTTTTTCTGGCACTTGACATATAATACAATAGTCCTAGAAAGATATGGAAATATGGACGTTAAAGCTGGGGACCAAATTGGCCTTCCAAACTGTCAAGACCATAAGCATGCAGACAAATTAGCTATAAAAGTCAATCTTTTATAGCGGCCATCACAAAGCCCTGAATTTTTGTGAGCAGAGCTGAGACTGGCTCAGTGAGCTAGAGGGCTAATAATCAGACTCAATCACAGCCATTCTGTCAAGAGGACTGGGCCAGAATTTCAGCAAACTAATATGAGACGCTTGTGAAACCAAAACATTTTTATTCACAGCAACTGTAATGCATCTTAACTTCTAAATTTGAGAAAAGCTCAGTAAAAGTCCAATAAATTCTGGTCATTCTAATTGGATAAAGCAGGAAAAGTTTAGTTTGGTTTAATGTCACCAATTGCGGTTTTCTGGCCCAACTCTGATCTTTGAAAAGCTTGGCATGCTCATCCCGATTTTGCCTGAAAAATTTGTAAGTACAGATTTGTAAGTACAGTCACAAATCTGGCAACAGCATCTGTTAATCTGTTAACCTGGTGGGTGGGTTTCCCCTTTTAGTCATTGCAGACTAAAAGGGGAAAGTGGCTGATTTCCAGATCTTTGAAAAGGCACATAAGATCGGTGGACAAAATCGGCTTCACATTTAAGTATCAGCCGATCACCAACCACTCAAAACTAAGAAAATCCAGGTTGATTGATAGTTTTTTTTTTCACTCACCTGTCTTGATGCTGTGCGTACATCCGGTACATCCCGCACTAAAAGAACACCCGCTGCCCGTCACTGGAGGCAGCGCTCTGTAGCTGTAGCCACTGATCCCGCAGGCATCTCCGTAACAGGGGGAAGCCACAGAGTTGCAGTAGGCGGGGTGGCCTAAACCGGACGGATGCGATACCTGACCCCCCAGGAGCTTGGATCCGGTAATGCGACTGGGGCACAAGCCGGTGGAGCTGAAGTTGAGAGGCCGCGTGGCCAGGGCTGCTGAAGTCTGTCCAGTGTGCGTTGGATGGGTGATGTGGACGTAGTAGCCAGGGAAGCAGTGGTCAGCAGTGCAGAGGCATGGGTGGGGGGTAAGGGCGAGTGCTCGGTGTGGGTGAGAATGTGTGAGAGATGGCGAGGTTACTAGGCACTCTGGCTTCACGGGGGTCATGGCTGAGTTTAGAGGCTGGTCATCAGAGTCTCCGTACGGCTGCTGGCCGAGGAAGCAGGCCAAGCGGTGGCAGTACTCCACAGAACCCTCTGGGGGACAGCAGTAGTATGGGCTCAGTTCAGTTTCCAGTTGCTCCTCCTTCACCTGCTTTAGCGGGAAACCTAGCATGCTACGAGACTGATACCCCGGTTTGGTCAGGCGGTGAGTGCAGTTGCTCGTCTCCCACTCCACCTTGGGTTCAAAGTCTGCTTTTTTCTTGCAGGCTGAGCAACCACTGGGCGGCAGAGGGGGCTTCTTGCCTTTCTTTTGTAAGTGGTGCTTGTTTTGGAGTTTAACGCTGTGGTGCTGCTTTGGGGTGGAGGTTGCGGCAGGAGCCGTAGAGTTGGACGTAACCGTTGCAGTGGGTGCTGCCTTTACTCTCTGCTTACTGGTGGCTGAGCAGCTTGTTAACTTCAGCAGGGCTGCAGCATTGAGTCCAGCTAGTCGTCTTGGTGCAGGTGCATTTAAACACTCCTGACTCATCCAGACTCTTTCATCGCCTCGGCTGGTTTTAGCCTTCTTGCTCGGCTTAGGACTTTGGCACAGTTCAACCTTATTGGGTGGAGAGACTTTACTAATGTTCCCTCGTGAAGCTTTCAGACTTGCAGGCAAAGAACTTCTGGCTGGATCCAGAGAAGCCACTCCGTCCAGAGGATCCTCCTGCCTCCTGGCCTGTTTGGCTACTGGTTGGGCGTCGGTGGGTCTTTCAAGCAGTAAACTATTCACTGCCTCAGCATTGAGAGACGCCAGTCTGCGCTTGCGTGGCTGCAAGTCTCTCAGCTCAGGATAGTCACCCAGACCTTTACGTTTTGATTTTAGTTTGGTTTTTGGTAGTGACTTTGCCTTCATTCTGTCTCTGGTTTTGTCCATTTGGGGTTTGGTTTTGGGCCCGTCTTTTCCTCCTTTGCCTTTAGACTTCCCCTTTTCATGTGAGCCTTCTTCCAATCGGGTAAGGAGAACATGGCAGCTGAGCTCCTCCTCTGGATTCCCACCCCGACCACGCAGCGGGTACAACTTTCGAACCCGTTTCTTGTCTCGCCTTTGGTCAAGCTGTCTGCTCTCGTCCGACTTTCTTCTTCCTTCCCTCTTCTCGTTCATCCTTTTGGGCTGTTGGTCTTTCCTTTGTCTTGTGCCCCCACTTATCTTCTTTGTCCTGCCGAAACGTAAGGTACGCTCAGGCCAGTCGCCGCCCATAGTGCCACCATGAGGCCAGGTATGGCTGGTGTCCCACCAGTCAGAATTAGTGTGGTTCTGCCTGAGCGAAGCGGTCTGCCTTGCGTGGGTCATCACATGTTTCTCCAAAGAGCCTAAAGAAAGGAAGCAGAGGTTAAGTTAAAACTTTTTGCACATACAACTGAACATTAGTCTTACATATCTTTAGAAGTTGTTTTGTTTTGTTAAAGAGAAGATATAAAAGAGTTGAAGCAAGACAAAATAAGACAATTTTTCATAAATAACTTTCACAAATGGATCTCAGTGAACTAGTTGAAGTAGTTGTAATTGAAATACATTTCTCTTTTAGCTTTACGCCACAATCATCAAAATAAGAAAATAAAAATCATTGAAATATATCATAGAATATCACCGTGTTTAATGAGTTTATATAAGGGTTTAAATACTGATATTAATTGCTGGAATAAATGAAGTTTCAAAGGATTTTTAACTTTTTACAGTCCATCTGTATTGCTGTTCTCCAAAATATACAACGCTAGGGGAAAAGATCTGTCCTCATTTTGTTGAAAGACACGGAAGACAAAAGCAAAACAAAGACCTTTCTTACAGTTTTATGTAAACAACGTCAGCAAATGACTGAGTGCTTGGAGAGGCTTAGTGAACTCCAGCTATTAAAATGTCTCTGATCCTGATTTGTATGCTTATGGTGCAAAATCTGACACACTCCCTTCTTATATTTATTTCGTTATCAGCCAGAATACACACACAGCATGTAAAGCAACAGCCTGTTAGGACCGGTTGTGTAGTCTCAAATGTTTATTTTGATAAGTGACTGACCAAAAACAAAGAAAAGAAAAATTTTCCTCAATTTCTCTGCGTGGAGATAATTGAGACCAACAAACAACAACAAGCTGACTAAAAGGAAATTTAAATGGTTTCACATTTCTGGTGTCAACAATCAAAATAAATTACATCCACTAACAACTTACAAAAGATAAATAAATAAAAAAAAACAGCTTCAATAACTATGAAATGGATTTACAAGACGAATTATAAGAGACTTGTTGGAAAAGAGGTAAATAACGCCGATTCATGAATCAATCCTTTCATATTAGGCAGAAGGCGAAGTGAAGTCATAAAGTGGAGGTTGTAAAGGTTGGTTGCCTGGCAACCAAATGGGATGTTGTAAGTTGTTGTTGTTACAAAAGCTGACATTGTTGGTAATCTAATTTAATCAATACCTTCATTTCCTTTTTCATTTCGTTTAACGGCATCGTTCGGGTTTGCGGGCTCACCTATCTCATTCATCTTAAAGGGATAGTTCAGATTTTTAAAGAGAGGCTCTGGGGAGTTGTTACCAGAAGAGTCCAGCTGAAGACTGGTCAAATCTGCAAAATGTTGTTTTAGTCACTGAAAATTTCGATTAATTTATTTTGTGTTTATTCCGGTGGTCTGTATGCTCAACATGTTTTATTTTCAGCAGGAGGATGAACACGATCAGTTGTATTGACAAAAACAAAAAACAAACACAAAACACTAAAGCTACTGCGCTTTTATAACAGATGAACTTTTTCCATAGCATTCACTTCGTCAGCTTTTTTTGTTTGCATTATAGTGATTTTTGATTTAAACAATAATCTACCCAATAAATGATGGCTGCGCCGGAGCAAAACGCTTTCTTTCGCTGTTTATATCGATTATGGACTGCTTTTGTTTAGGACTGAGAGTGAGCTATTCTGCACTAAACAATGTTTCTATATGTGTTGTTATAAAAAGTCACTAAGACTTTATTATGATCCAGTTCAGCTAAAATGCGTGTTCTGCCGGACGTGGTCTGTATAAATAAATAAAGCTCTGATATGACCGAACAATCTACTTCTGATTTTACTTCTCTTAGTCATTTTAGATTTTGAAAGAGAAGAATTGTATTTTTTAGTTTAAATTACTGAGATTTTATACAACATTGTTGATACTGAAGCCTGGAAAAGCGAGGTAAAACATGTAACAGAAAGCGTGCTCACAGGAAGTAGAAACAAATTACAATTATTGTTGAACAATTGACTAATCTTAAACATACTGATGTGTTACTTGAGTACATATTAGACTTCAGTTGCTTTAATTTTTAATTTTTGGTGGCTGAAATCATTTCTAGGATTGCTTTTAATAGAGTTACCTTACGAATCTGACCTCCACAGAATCTTTTTTTAAAAAACCCAAACGTTTCTTTTGAAACCAAGCCAGGTGACTTTGGCCAGTTAAATCCACACCACTGCAGATTGTCACGGAAATTCAGCACCTAAAGCCAAAAACCAGAAAGGAAGTCTTGGATATGAAGAAAACGATCAAAAACACTATGGCCGCCTGATATTCCTCTTATTTTCATTCAATTGTCTTTGCTTTAGAGGACAATTACAAAAACCGAAGTCCGTCCTCTTCAAGTGACAATGCAGAAATTGAGACAAACTTGCCAGTAAATGAATTTAAAGAGCTCATCTCCACACGCGGCACTGGAACAGGATTTCATGCTTCGTTGTTCAGAACACGTCGGTACTGCACACCGACGCCACATTTATTGCCTCCATTTGAAAAGCTTAATTTGAGCCGTGTAAGGTTCGACTTTTATTAAAAGGCCCATCTGCTCTGTGTTATGGTAAAAAGCAGTAGTGGGTGGAGATAGCAGAAAACCAACTGGTTAGTAGGTGCTTTTAATATCTCGAGGAGAGAAATTTCCAACACCGGAATGAAGAAAATGCTTCCACAGAGTTAGTGTGTAAAAGATTTATGTGCTTTCAGGAAACAGTCACTTACAAACACAGCTGTCAAACAGCAGCTCGGCCTGTTTTCACAGATCTGTGTGACCCTAACTCTTGTTGTAATGTCACGAGAAAAGCTACGTTTTAAAATACCTTCCAGAAACATTCATTCCTCTTCAATTATTCAATTCTGTCACCTCGTTATTAAATACACTGACTGGGTTTTGATATGATGGAATAGCACATAAATGTGAAATAGATAGAAAGTTATTCATTTGGAAATCTGTAAAGTGTGGTGTGTAAATATATTCAGCCCTTTGCTGCAGTTGGAGTTGCAGGTCTCCCGCAGTACGACTCTTTCGGCTCCTTTATGCCGAGTCCTGCCACAGATTCTCTGTAGTAATTTTCTCCCTTCACTCAGTCCACACCATTATTTGTTTTTTATTTTCATTTCTGAGAAATTCTGACGTAAAACCTGAAACGAGTTGCTCCACAGGTTGTTGCCAGGTAACGAAGGAGTGAGCGAGTTGCCACCAACCTTGCTGAGCTGACCAGGAGCGGCTGAGCAGTCAAAGCCTTTCCTCTGCCTACATCCCCCAGAATGCTGTGCGGTTCTGGGATCAGCATTCACTGAAATCATCAGTTGATATTGATCACGTGTTCATTGCAATATACATTGTTAAACTTCCTATCTATGGCTTCATTTATTTGTCTTTTTCTACTGTAGAGAATGAAAAAAAAAACCCTGTTTTATAAAGGGTTTGAGGTGCTTTTTGCAAAAGGTTTGACTTTAATTTAAGATGACCAGAGCGTCTTCCTCGGGTTTTACCACATAAAACTTCAACAAAACACGTCTAACATAATGACTGTAACATAATTGTTTTAAAAAAAAGTCAACAAGTGTCAATTCTTTTTGATTACACTCCATTTTGACATCGAAAACTATTTTAAAAAATGATTTTATACAAATATTAATCAACTGTAATTTACATTTACAGACCTTTTACCAGTGAATAAGTCACTTACAGAGTTTTGAACCACAAGCAAAAAATTTCTACATGATAGAAATGTACCTCCGTTCTACTTTCTCCTGGCTAATTATCTTTTTTTTCCAACTTACAAGAGCTTTTAGTCCTATGTCATTGTGATCCATAATTAGTCTCAATAGGATAATGAAATCCTCCCCCATACAGGCAATTGACATGCATTTTTATCCTCATGCTCATCTCTGTTCCCCTCCTGTTGGAAATGTGAGCAGATACAAATGCTGTCATTAAAATTAGCTTAAATGAGCTTTAGCTCACACTGCAGTCAAGAACTGAAGAGAATCATGAAGAGGCTTTCTCCATGATTTCTGGAGTTTTATCTGCGGCGGAGCAGGCCGAAAGCCGCCGACTGCTCAAAGTTCACAGCAGATCCAGATTTGTCTGCAGTGTAAACACATTACAGGCTAACAACTCCAGCTGAAATGACAGCTCTTTACGAGTCGAGCGCTGGCAGGACGACTCAGACATGTTGGATTCTGTCCGCTCCAATCTGACCGGGCTTGTGCAGCCTGAGCTAGATGAGTCCGGCGTAAATGTGCGAAGCTGGCAAAAAGCGAGGTGAATATTCAGCCGCAGGGCTTCTGAACCAGGTTGTTCTGGAGGACTTGAAACTGAACCGACGAGATCCCAGGCTGTCTGCGTGGTGACCCCCCCTTACTAAATATTTACTATACCAAAAACAGCTTCAGGAAATGATGCCCTCGCAATCTCCTCACAAAGCTTTTCTTTAGAGTGTTTGAGAGTTAAAACAAAACACAGGTAGTAAGCAGTTTTGCAGCAATGACATTTTCACCTCTTGGGTGAGATGTGGAAAAAGTAAATTGAAACCATTTCAAGGCACAAATAAGCACATTAACGCGCAGTAGAAGAAATAGAGTACACGGGAAAAGTGTGCCAACTTGAACTTTAAATTGTTGCAGCTCATTAGGAAAATCCGTTGACAACACAATTACTAGTTGTGCACTCGTAAACCCTGTCTTTATGAAGGAGTGGCAAAAAGAAAGTTGCTTGGGGGGGGGGGGAACACATCAAAAATCTGATTTGCAGTCTGTTATAAGTCAATAGCCTTGCATGCAAAACAGGATGTGTAAGAAAACAAAAGCTGCTAAACATGCAGAGCAGTGAACCACGGTGGTGGGAGCATCATTCTGAGGGGTCCATTGTCTTCAGCAGAGGGACGAGTTTATAATCAGTTTATAAGCAAGCAAATTTACCTGGCTTCTTTAAGAAAGTAGCAATCATGTTTGAAAGGCCTAGTCAAAGTTTTAAGTGAGACTTGAAAATGGCTGTTTGCAGACATTTTCTACCAAGCCTGGCTGAGCTTACGCAGTTTTAGAAACATAAATTAGGAAACGTTTCAGTCTACATCGCTGGAAGATTACTGTTGTGATTACAGTAAAAGACATTGAGTCACGAGAGCCGACGTGCCCTCCACACATTTCAGATTAGGGGGTTTTTTTTGTGTGAAAATCTTGTGCATCATTCTTTTTCCACTTCACAAACGGCGATGAACGATTTGAACATGAAAGTTTTATCAAGGTATTTTGTGGTAACTATAAAAGTGACGATCAGAACTACTTGCTACTTCTTTTGTAGGCAACTGTGTGGCTGGCACAGGAAAATAAAAAACATTCCCATTTATAAAATTATTCTTTATGCTTTTTTAGGACACCAGACACGTAACGTGTGACTTGTGTCAATTAACTCCATACAATAACTGAACTTCTTCAGACTTTCATATTTATTGATTCGCTCACAACACGGGACAACAACGTGGACACCTTTCTTTTTTTAAACATTATTAATTGGAATTTATTGTGACAATGACAAATCTAAGTTTTTATAAGAAATTTATCATGATAAATGATGAATATAAGTAATACCCATGTCTATTTACGGGTATAAACTACTTTGTGTTGATTTTTCCACATAAAATCCCAATATTTCTGTAAGACGCTCTAGTTTAGAGGTGTGACCTTGTGGGCTGAGAGTGACATTCGGGTCTCAAAAGACATTTTTAAGGTGCATTTCATTTTCTTTTTCTTGTAAAATTAATTAAATAACCTGCCAGATAAATGACTCTCGGCACCAGAACAATCAATGCCCCGTCATCTTCTGTTATTTCCGAGAGCCCCTCACCTATCAGTCAATCACCAATTTCCAGTGTGAGCCCGGCCCAATCAATCTCTGTGTTTTTAAACCCTGAACGCAGCGATCCGCCGTCCAGCAGAGCCAATCAGGATTCGTGTGCAGCTTAATATTTCACGCTACATCCTCCCCCCCGCGTGGCATTCTCTGATGTGGAGGCTCTCTGACCAAAATGCAATTTAGTTCTTTAAACACAGTTGGGCCTGGTGATCCTCAGGAAGTAATTTCCCTTTTATGGGAAGATCAATGACCCTGTGCTCTGTCTCTAATTGGTTAGAAAGCGGAGCATTAGATGCTCTAAGGGCATCAAACAGCAGACGCACCAGGACTCCTCTGCTGTGCTCTACACAGTTTCTCAAGACTCCACTTGAGATCTAATGTTCTCGACGATAAATGGACACTCCGTTAGGAAAACGCACCTATTTCTGATTATTGCAATCATAATGAAAGAAGGCAACTGCTAGAAACTGACGTCGCGCTTGCAGTCGATCCAGAAATGAAACAGAAAGTAACGCGCCACTAACTGTGCATAAAATGTGATAACATTAGTCAGGCGTTATCTGCAGAGGGTCAGAGGACGAAACTAAAAAGAATCGTAACACGACTTCCACAGAGTGAGGGTGCCTCACCTCACTTTTCATTATCAACCATTATTAACAGTTTTTTGGGTTTTTTTACATCTTTTTATTGTTTTACTGTTACGTCTGCAGTTTATCTGGTACATTCACAGAAACCATGAATATTTCACGAAGGAAAGCACAATATAACGTCATCAATAAATAAGCATGTGGTATTCATATGTGGGTTTCATCGCAGATTCGCAGTTATGTTCGCACAGATTGGGACCAAAGATTAGACCGAAGACCGGCTACAAAAAACTCCCAAAAACATGCGGCATAATATGAATAAATTTGCATATTATGGGGTAGGATTATTATAAACTACAAGCATTTCATTTTAACAGATTGAGGTGTTTCATTCATAAGTTAAAACCATAGTAGAAACAATTATCATAAAGTATTTAGTATATTTTTCTTTAAAAGCAATATGTTTAGTATAAATTCAGACATAAAAATAATGTTTTAACTTCTTTCTTACAGCCTGTGATTGGCTACACAGCCTGGGTAGTTTAGAGATTTTCTACTGTCATAAAGTACGTCTCATGTGATAAAATAACAGCCACAAATAAAACAAAATGTGTAAAAAGAAAAACAACAGCAAGTTTCTGCAGATAAAAGTCTTACGAGGGCCTTCTGGTTTTACTGTTAGTCCTTATCTTTGCTGTTCCACAAAAACCGTCTTAGGGAGTCCTGAACAAGCTTTTGACATTTTTTTGTTCCATTTTTAATATCATAAAGTAACAAGTAAGCAGATAAAAGTAATTAAAACGCAGCCACCAACCAAAAGCTTTCCAAAGTTATCCAGCTCATTCGGGTTAGTTAGTCCTACGGAGCTCCATACATGCAAAAAGCAAGATTCAGGAGGTACATCTGAACACAAAATGTTAATATTTTCTGAAAATAATAGAAATTTGTTTTAATATCTTGCAGATTTTTTTTTTTAATGTCCAGAATGGATGAGCTTTGGTATGGTTTTGTCAATTAACGTCACATATAAGCAGGTTTAGGCAATGGATACAAGGCTTCCCCCAGAAAACTTGCCAAGCCAGCCCGTCGTGTTTTTGAATTAAAAAATGTTGAAAGTTGACAGAAAATGTGAAAATATCACTTGATAGTCATGTGATTAATACCTGAACACCAACTATAAAGTCTTAAAAAATGCAAACATTTTAAAAAGACTTAAATAAATAAGTAAGTAATAAATACTAAGCCAGGTGGGAGCGCAAGTAAAGCCTGAGGGAATCCACATAAACAACAAGGTTGTTTATGAGCAATTCTGTGCTAACATTTGGTAATGAAAATAAACTTAAATCTCATTGAGGTTGTCTTGATGAAAAGTGTATAAATTATCTCCCAGCTATCACTAAAGTCTGTTATTTGGGAAAATTATAGTTCCTTGCTCAGTTGTATTGACAATTAGGGATAGAAATCGATAAACACAGAATTAATCTACTTTCCTGGCCGTCTCAGTCCCTTCACACACAATAAATGTAATTATACTGTTGGATTTTTCTACATTTGTAACTGCAACGTTATCCTTTTATGATGAAATTGTTTACTTTAAGCACTTTTACCCATCTGAACAAGAGGCTCCTTGAACTACTTTCCTCTAATGTTGTGAGTAAAAGCATCCCTCTGCATCTCCGTCTTGTTTGAAACTCCAACGCTCGGCATCCACATTTAGCTGGCGCGGGTTACACAAGCAGCTTCTTCAAGACAAACGGCGTCAGACGTTCAAAAGACGACACTTCAAAATGCTCTGTGATCCGATGATGAGATCTGAAGCCAAACGCCGGCTGCGCGTCAACCATCCCGTCTCCTCATTCAGGTCGGATTGCGTTCAGCGAATTAAGAGAACGTGACAGACATCTGGGCTCCACATCTGTCCATTATTGATTTGAGAGTCACCCCCGCCTGTTGGACTCATGGTGATGCAGCAGGTTGCCGTCAGCTCGCGTAGCCGTCGCTACACTGTACGCATAATGCACCGCCGGCTCACGCAATAAAAACGAAACGCTGTAATTTCACAGACATGAAGAATGAAACCGAATCCGATATTGGTTTTGACATCTATCTGCTGGTTGCTGTGTTTAAAATACTAGGTGAGTGTACATTTTCTGGTTTCTATGGTTAATATCTGCGTCATCTGACCTGAATGTGACATGTGCACACTGAGCCTACACAGTGCATAACAGAACTCAAGTGCTTACCAGGATGGAGGCTCAACTAAACGACTAGAGCGGAGATGCACAGTAAAATCACCATGACTTCAGTAGCAGCTGGTAAAAGGAACAAGAGTCAAGAATTTTTTCCCCCAATGTGACTAATTTCAAAAATTCAAAGTGAGATTTTACAGAATTGTACTTGCACAGTAAACAAAAAACACATTAGGACGTTTTTTTTTTTTTTTTCCCTCGGGTTACATCAAGCCAGTGGTTCCCAAAGTGTTTGTAATCCATAGGGGAGCCCAGAAAATCTTTGGGAACCAGTGCATCAGGCTAATCTTTTCTGTTTCAGATCAGTTAGATTTAGCAACATTTAATCAGAGAGCTAAATGACAGAAAAATCCAACTGATATGTTTTCATACAATGAGATGAGAGCACAGACAATGACATCCTGACTCTGTAGGGTTATCCCTGATCAATTCACACACAAAAAACAATATTTATTTAATGCAGCCCTTCAAACAAACTGCTTCCAGTTTGGCATAGTAGAAAAGAAAAGAAAAAAAATATCAAGCAGAGGACTGTGGACACTCACAAGTCTTCACATGTCCGGTTTATCAAATTTCGAGATTCCTGAAGGTGCCAACTTGATCTGATCAAAAATATCAACAGCACGGGGATTTCCAGTCATTATGCTATTCAGACAGGATTCTGTTCAGAGATTAATGTGTTTGGGTGTGAAATTTGTGCATCACCCCAGCGAAAGAGCGAAAAAGAAAAACCCCTGTGAAAATAATGTCTGAAGCTGATGAGAGAAGTTGATTATCCTCAGTCCAGAGAAAGTTTAGCCAGTCTTAATGCCAGAATGAAGAACAAAACAAAACTGCATACCAACATCTGCTTTCAACTGCATTGCATATTGAATTTATTGCAAGAACTAATCAACTATTAACATTTTCCTTAAACGTTAATTTAAGGAAATTGAATTAATGGGTACAAGGCGTTTATAGCTTCAAACGTTCTCCCTGAGTTTTAGCCATTAAAAATATACGTTCAGAGTCCATCCGCCTGGAGAATATTATCAATACATCTAGTGTGAATGCCTGACACTTGAAATATAACATCCTAACAAATATTGCATCCACGCCGTCGTTTGATATTGCAGTACAGCACACACCGAGAACCGTTGCTGACTCTCATCCCAGCTGCGTTGCCCTCAGCTGTGAACTGCGTCGTCCCTCCCGACAGTCATAGCTTAAAGACTGTCGGGAAAGCAGAAAGCAAAGACGAAACCCTACGGTTCTTGAACAAGGCGCCCCCCCCCTTCTCCATGACTACATCTTGAAATCTCGTTTAGAAGCGCCACAAAAAGAAACAGCCTCGGCCTCATGCTGGGTAAGGGGCTTCGGTTTGCGTACAACGACGGGTTTGCCCATAAATGCATCCCCAGGTACACCGACCTCTTGTAGAGCCCCCATGCAAAGTAATTCTAAGTATTGTGTCCTCAGACTGTAATAGATACAGATAAATCAGTTCTGCTTGTTTAGAAAAGCACAGCTGTCTCTTCTGGTTAGTCTTTTCAGAGAAAAATCAATCAAAATAAAAGATCTGCCGATAAAGATGGATGAGCGATCAATCAGTGCACCCCTTTGTTAGTTCTCACTCAACAAACGAGAAAGCAACAGCAGGGGAAAGGAGACACTAGAGAGGATACATGGAGTATAAACCACATAAGAGTTATAGTCAGAAGTCAGAGGGTAGGCGTGTGATAGCAAGAGATGCATCTAATCTCTGACAAGCGAGGGGAGAAATGCGGCGTGTGTGCATTTCGCGGAGTGCGCGGGATAACCTCATGGTCACACAGTTTTAATAACAGCAAGTTCTTAAGACAGACGGCAATCAGGGGATATTTTCTTGTCAGGGTAACAAGTCCTGGTCGAGCTCCGCAGACCCCATCCTGTGTAGGTAGAGGTTGCCAGGCAACGGGGGGGACGGGAAAGTATGCTGGCGTTTTAAAAAAAAAAGCTAAACTAAAGATGATCTGCATTTATAAATCAGCGTCCAACAGATTACGCTTGTGACTGGAGCCCCCGGCAGAAGTTACAGCATTGATGACACCGAGAGTAACAAGTGCTATAGACGGCAGCGGTGGAGAGTTTCCAAAGAAACATGTTGACTTAGTGAAAGTGAATGATCAAATCTAGACTGAGGCAGAGAAACGTTGCATCAGGCAAACGCAGGAAGATGTGATGTGGTACGTTTGCAGTTTTGAACAACAACTTGGACAGTATTGAAAACGGTGACTGAAAAGAATACTTAAAATACAGCAATTATTCATGCATCGACTCAATGAGAGGAAATGTTTTGAGTAACTCTGAGATGGCTTTTTAAAGGCCATTTTTGTTTAATTTCACACCATTTTCAAGATATTTAAGTTCATTGTGATTAAAATTTAGACTGACAGTCTAATCCAGCTACAGTAATCCATTTGGAAAAATTGCCATTTTTTTTTTTTCAATGGCAGATTTTTGGTTTGAAACCTACATTTATTTCTAAATATCTCAACCACCAACTTTGGTAGCCGATAGTTAGGACAATGATACCATGGTTTTTAACATTTTTATAGATAAAAACAATTAAACATTATTCTAAAAGTTATGGATAAATACTTAGAAAAGTTTAAAGCAAAGCTAAATTACAAAATAGTTTCCCAAGTTTAAACCTCTAATAATCAGATAAAATATTTATAATAATGTCTACATTATTATAAATATTTACATTACAGTTCATAATTATGCACTAAATTTTATTTATTTATCCTATCTAAAATAAATCAAAGTCTGTGGTTTTATGGCGTCAAAACACTCGAAGTGCACAACGACCTCTTGCAGTGCAGTATTCCTGAAATCCCGTTTTCTAAAGTTATTCAATATAATCTCACAAAAATAAAATTACTGGTAGTAGTGGATAAGGCCACAAGAAGACTTTTTTTTTCATTTAAATTCCTTAAATAACCTACAATAAGCAACGTTCAAGAGCAGAGCAGAATACCATCACGGGTTCACAGACAAGGTTAAATACACAGTAATAAATTCCTTCGACAGCGCTGCTTCCTACAGTGCATCATGGGCCTTGTAGTTTTTTATAGCATAATAACGCCGAACTTCCATTTCCATAAATACAAAGCAGAGAGCAAATTAAGGCTGGCAATGTGTTTTTCACAGTAAACAAAGCAATGAAAGAAGAAAGATAGACTAAATGTACTTTAAAGTGTGATGTAGAAAATCTAAAATTGAAACTGGTAAATGTATTTTGACATTTTAAGTCTGTGCTGCTATCAAACATGCTGCTCACTTCCATCACTTTAAAAGCAAATATGAGTTTTAGGAGCTCTGGATCGCATTCCTGTCCTTCCTATACTGTGCAAGGTCGCTGTTCTGTAGCAGATTGCTTGGGTTTGCCCAGCCATGGTTGATCCAGTCCAAGAAAAGCAGAGACGAAGGAAGACAAGCCTGCTCACATTCACACCTGTGCCCAAATCAAATCAAGAGTCGCCGTTTGAGCCCCAGCCTGACTGATGTCTTTGGAGTGGAAATCGGAAACCAAAAGAGTTCAGAGGAAACCGATGCCAGGCCGAGAGATCCAGCAGATTCTTCAAACCTTAAAACCTCCGTCTTGTGAGGTAGCAACACCTAAGAGCCCGCATTTTAAATGGTAGCCAGTAAATTTCAGTGCAACTTAACAGATGACAGGCTTTCCCAGTGTGAGGCAGGCGAAGCCAAGCTTAAAGACTGGCTAGAGAAGGAAGAGGTTAAAGGTTTGTGATGTGGTGAAGGAGCCTGCATAGATCAGCTTTGGGTTGAGCTCAGAGACTTTCCAGGAGCTCCTATTCGTGACTTCTGTTTTTCCTGGGATGCAAATATGACAGGACAAAGAGATCCATTCTTAAAAATAGGAAGGACAAGAGAACATGACATTCACAGTCAGATGTTTGTGGGTCACCATATTGCTCATAATCAGCCCATATTGGAATTGATTTCTGTTTTTAGAGGAGATTTGGTTCTGATTAAACTCTTCTTCTACACATTTTCTTTTGGACATTGATTGTGAGAGAGAGAGAAAAAAAAATCACTTTCCGTTTCATTAAAGAAGAAAAAACACGCAATAAGCCACCAAATATTCAGAATAGTTTGCACGACTGCCTGCAACAATAACCATAAAACAGTTGGTGGATATCACGCCACCCTCACCATCACCCACTATTACACCTGCAATTAAACCTCATCCACTCGGTTCTGCCTGGAAGTTTCAGGCTTTTCGTGTGGAGCCACGTCAAAAAAAAAAAAAACAAACACCCGCATCAAAAATAAATAACCGGCCAGGTGAGGCTGCTCAGAGCTTCTTACTTCACATTTTCCATGCCAGGCGAGCTGAACCCGAGCCGCCGCGCTGGCTGGCTCGCCTGGCTCACACCGACCGAGCCTGATCCAAGAGGAGGCAAGAACCTGAAACATTAGGTCACCGCTCCCGTTTCCTCCGGGACCGTCTCTGCAGCGTTGATCCGGACTGGGCGACCGACACAGACGTCCACACGTTTGTGTTTGGAGTGTAGAAATCATGCAGACGCACAGGCCCAGCAGCACAGCAGGATGGAGAGTACAGTACAGCCTGACGTAGCAAGCCAGGCTGGAGATACGGGTTTGGAGAGAGGAGAGCGCTTTACCCGAACACACACAAACTAAAGGGCAGTCACCCCTCTCCCGGCCGCACACTTATGATTATCGCTCGGGTCTGAGTGTTACTCACACGGCGGCTGGTGCGGTCCAGGCGGTCCAGGCGGAGCTCGGCGGCGGCAGCCCCGCGAGTCGCTTCTGCTGCACGAAGCGGAAAAATGGGCTCCGCGCTCCTCTCCTCTCCGCTCCGAGCAACTTCAAACATCCAGACGGCGACGCCAGGATACACCGAGGCGCGTTAACTCCTTCCCGTTCCTCCTCCTCCTTTTTTTAACAAGGCAGAGGAGGAGAGTGTGTGTGTGTGGGGGGGGGAGGACAGTGGAGGAAAAAAAAAAAAAAAAAAAAGCGTCGAGCGAATCCGCAGGGAAGGAGGGAGGCGAGGCGGGGAGGTGGAGGGAGTCGGGACTGGTGCGGCGGCGGAGCTCCGCAAACTGGGAGAGCTGGAGAGGAGTGGAGCGAAGAGGACGGGCGATGGCGCTGCCTGCCAGATCCTCTCTCTCTCTCTCTCTCTCTCTCTCTCTCTCGCTGTTTGTGTGTGTGTGTTTGCTCTTTCTGGTCGGGCTTCCACAGAATGGTAGAAACTTAATCTAAAGCCAGCCGCGCCAGCACGGACCCGGCCTGCAAACAGCTGCTCCGGGGTCAGGAGGCGCGAGGCGACCGGGAACTGAATATGTGCGGGTTTCTCGGTTCCTCTCCACGATAGATGGGATGACTGTCGTCGGGCCTTTCTCTCTCTCTCCCACCCCCCCGTCCCTCACAACTACACTGAGCCTCACCCTGTCATTTCGTCGCGACCAAAACCACCGAGACTCAAACCACCGGTGTTGAAAACACGTCCTGAGAAAACACGCTTAGCTCCATGTTAACGGTGTCACATGCGGTGGATGTATGGAAGATTTAAACAGTGCTGTTTTACTGTAAAGCGTTAATAAAGGTCAAACCCTTTCATTTTAAAGACAATAAGCTGGCATCCAAAGCAAAGTCCCACGACTAAACCTCCGAACCGGACGAGTTTCTGCAAGAGTTAGAAAACTCAAGACCTGTGCTGCGTTGATGTGGTGAAACTCAAGAGTCCTTTCTTTTCGCACTTTTACTGACATGTCTTGCGCTGCAAGAATCAGCACAAGAGCTGCAACCCCTTCCAGCTCCAAGAAAGAGAGAAAACAAGATGTGATGCAGCTTCTTTGATGGCAATATCGTTTGAAATCCAACAAAAAGAAGAAGAAGAAGAAGAAGAAGAAGAAGAGGGAATTGCAAGATCATCCCCATTATTGCATCCAAGCATGTGTGTCTAACCCTTATCCAATTATCATTCAAATAAAAAAAGGCACATCAAAGAAAATTCAACTGTTTGATGTGTTTATAGCCCAAGAATGAAGATATTTAGTAGTTTAGATGCACTTGGTGGATAGAAAATAAAATCTTTAGTGTTTGACCCCCCAGTTGGAAGCAGAAGATTTCAAAATAAGATCTCTGGTAAACTGAATGGAGCATCTGCTGGCTCCAGAAATGAAACAATGGAAACTGCAATGCCGTTCTAAACAATAGCAATAAATAGTAATTATAGGAGCTATGAATTCTTCCTTGAAGCCATTATTTCATAGAGTTTTCCTGGCTTTCTATTTGATTCTCCATTTAGTTTTGTGCTTTTACCATTGAAACGGTACTTTGTGACAATCAGAACGCTATGACATTACACAGTTTTAGTTGCATTTCCTAAACTTTTTCACACAAACGAAACAGACCACAACTTTTTATGACTTTCTCCTATCTTATGAGAAATTCTCCAACAGTGGTCGTTGGTCTGTTTTATCTTTCTCCAGGATAAAACAATTCCCGTTTTCTGATGACGTGAGATTTGCTTGTTTTTTATTCTGCCAGACTTTCTCTTCTGTTCTTCAAATTCACATTCAAATGTGCACAATATGAATAAAGTTGCGACGTAAGAGTTACGCATGTTTCACATAAAATTAACCTTAGTGAAAGGCTTTCAGTTTTACTCATTAAAATGTTGTCGTTTTAACAGTTTTCAATATAAAACTTAATAAGCTGAAGTAAAACAGCTTAATTACTGAAAATGACCATTTGCACAAGAGAGTTTTTCTGCTTGACTGTCAATATGGATGAAAAGTTTCACTTGTTGCAAAAAAGCAAACGTTTATGGATTACCAATTAAAAATTTGAAATAGTTAAATATAATAACAATAAAAGCTGAATTCACAGGATTTTTTTTAAGGGTTCAGGTAATTGCTGCACCAGAATAGAAGCAGGGCAGATATACGCCTCATTTCCCCACAGTGGTGAAATTCTGGCGTCACAGCAGCTACAAATACAAATCGCGTAGCTATTTAAAAAGAGCATGCTCACACTGAAAGCATTGTGCAGCTGATTTGGTTAATTTAGAGAAGAAATTGTACAAGATGTCAATGAACATAGAGGTGGATAAAAAAAAATTGAAAACAGACCATTTACAAGAAGTGAAGAAACTTTGCAAACAGCTGGGATGTGCAAATAACAGCAGAGTTACGAAGACCCTTTGAGGTTTGTTCTTACAGCTGCTTTGTGGACCTAGGATGCAGTTATCACTCAATTTGAATACATTTACATTGTTACTCCAGAAAAATATGAATTTATTTTACGTATTTATTATTATAATCTTTATTGAATCGTGACTTTTTTTAACGCCAAATCTTCAATTTAGCCTGTTAAAACATACAGGCATTGATTATGTTCCATCCAACCTGTATGTTGTTTTATGTTTTGTCTTTTACTCCTGCCAGAGATGCTGAAAAAGCCATAATTTTTGTCCTTTGGTAAAGTGTTATGTCGTCTGAAAGAATCAGACCCTGCCATCAATGAAACAGCCACTTTGCCACTTTATGCCGACACCAGACCTCTTTCAAGACCAAAAATGGAAAACATTGTGATGAAATATCAGACACGCTGAAGGGGCCAAGCTGCATACGCACGCAGCGCGAACCTGAACGTATTCAGACTGAATCAATTCAAACTCGATTCACAAAGTGTAGGCTGAGCTCTTAGTGCTGTAGGGGGAAGCAGTCTGAATGATTCTGTCATTGTGCAACATCAACGAACCAATATGTCAAATTCTTTACTGAAGCTGATCTAATCAGGCGTTTTATAACATATAAATGGATAAAAACAAAAGTGGTTTGGGGGCCAGCGCGTTGCATCGAAGCAAGTAAATCTCTGAACAGGAGCGTTTTAAGATACGGTGCTGTGTTTGGGACTTTACAAATTTCTTCTGCCTTTGCTTTTTTTTTTTTTTTTTCTTTTGGACCATTTTTGTTTTTGGGTTGAGCACTCTTAGCCATTCATTTGTGGACTTGCTATGCAACGCAAGTGTTCTTGAGCATAAAGTCAAAAACTGACGCGTATAAACCAGATCTTATTTTGACGAATGTGAAATATTTTTGTCTTCTTTTTGGTCATCAGTAGTTTTGGACTGGAGACTTTCCTGGAAGCACATTTTGTCCTGTCTCTACGTCTAACTGATCAAGGATAATCGCTGGTCTTAACGAAGGCAAAGGAGGACGCATTGTCAGTGCATTCTTGGGGTAAATCTGGGCCAGTCTCTAATGAGAAGGTTCCCCACGGTTTCATGTTTTCTCCACTTGTGGATAATGATTCTCACTGAGTGTTGCTGGAGTTCCAAAGCTTTAGAAGTGACTTTTCCAATTTGAAAGATGCCAAAAACCTTGTTTCATCTGTTTGTTTGCCTTTTCGAGATGTTATAAAACTGATTCTTTTTAAAGGATTTCTTGACTCCACATGTCTGATTATAGTGTTGGATTTGGACTCAGTTTTCTAAAAGTCTGCCATTAATTGTCGTCAGATATCTGACTTGAAGATACTTAATATTTTTTCATTTAATGTCTCTAATCACCATTTAAAAAACAACTACATCTTATCTCATCAACCAACTCCGTAAATACTTTTTCCGAGACCTAAATATAAAGAAAGCAATGCAATAAAGTAATCTGTAACACATCTCCAGTACTTCTGCACGGTGAAAGAGGTTTTCTTTTGCAGACACAAAACAAAAACTATCTGTACACTGTAGGTTAACTTCATTAGCAGGGTTACCAAGAGTGTTAGCAAGTATTGTGAATACGTCTCAAACAACCTTCAGTCCCACTCTGGGCGCCGGCGCTACAGCAAACACAAATCTTATCAGCGTATCTGTTGGAGGCGCTTTTTATTTCATCCAAACGTTCTTGTTATCAATTTTAGAGAGTTCATAAGGAAACATTAGGGTCAGTAAATGTTCAAAACGGTGAGCGCTTGCAGGCTGCGGCCTCGCTGGAAATTAAAATGAACACCACAATGTTGCGCTTCCATTAAGGCTGATTGAAACGGTCCATACGGACTCATGAGCCATGTGATTGAAGCTGCCGCTATCCTTTTGCAGACGACAGCGACTGTTGATGCTAGTTATTGATGACAGAGCTGTTGAAAACATTTTATTTTAAATGCCATCATCTTTGGTCTTCAGCAGTTGTATCATCACACAGTCTGGTTTTATAGTAATTGCATTCGTAGGCCTCTTTCTTGTTCAAACATCAAAACACATGGAGATGTTTTCCGTTTTCTCAGACTATTTTGGTTTATGCTGTGAAATAATAATGCACCTGTCTTGTCATAGTTTGTATTCATAATAGTGTCAACTCTGTCTCACTCCCCCTCTCTCCCTTTTGTTTCACAGAAATACACCGAGCTCAGAACCCAAACACACACACCTCATTTCATAGTCACTCTCTCACACAGAAACATTTCATTCACCTCAGAATCAGATGCACGCACACACACACACGCACACGTACGCACACGTACGCACACGCACGCACACACACGTACGCACACATTGTTTAGCCTGAGTTGAAATGATACATTTGCTATAAACTTCTCAAGGACATGAGTATTGTATTATGCTTCATTTCGTTCCTTTCCAAAGCGCAAATAGAGCCTATTAAATTTTTAATTGACTCGATCTGTGACATTGGCTGATTTGGAGAAGGAAACGAAATTATCACTGTGGAATTGTAGTTATTTTTCCCGTCTGTTTATTTGACTGCTTGTTTTAGACTAGGCGGTGAAATTTATAGGCACATCAGCATCACCGACTATTTTTTTTTTTTTCCCCCACTAGCCGCCACTGGCGGCTGAAGCTGCACAACAGGCTGAAACTATGGAAACTGGGACATTTTCCACAATTTCCAGCAGAACTTTGTAAGCAATCTCTCTCTCTGTATCTCTGCTCATCCACCGAGTAAATATAGAGATGACCAAATGCCTCAGAAAACGAACCAAAATAAGCCAAATAGGAATGTTGACTGCTTTTTTTATTATTATTATTTTTGTCCAGCTATACTAGAAAGGCTAAATAACAGTTTTAACACCGAGAGAGAAATCCTGAATGATAGGATTTCGACTCGCTCGATATGTGGAGAAAATGTTATTGCACTGTTTACTGAACGGCGTTGCCTAAGCTTACCAAGCTGTAGAAAAGAAAAAAAAAAAAAAAAAAACAAAGACAAGAGATAACCATCCTCTCATTAAAAGCGCAGCTTATTTAGCGATGGACTCGCACAATACTGAACTAGATGTCCGGCTTTGCCAGCCAAAACGCTTCATTACCTTTTCATTACGACAGACACCATCAATTTGTGTCTGGACGCCGTCTTCCGCCCAGATACTGAGCAAGCCGGAATCCTATCATTAGAGGACTATTACACCCTGTCCCATGCTGTAACGTTTTCGAACTGTGCTGCAACAGGAGGAAATAGCATCCAATCAGCCCCCGTCCTCAGCCCACAGGTGGATCCATTCTTTTCTTCCGTAAACTGCCACATGTCAAAGATGCTCCCGTCTTCCACATGTCCGGACCCACAGACACGCTGTGCCTCAACCCCGGCTGGGAAAGATGCTGGCGAAACTGGCTCGAACCTGGAGTTGTGTACTCGAAGAGTTATTAATAACAACGGGTTATAAAAGAGCAGATAATTCACATGAAAATGTCAGAGTGTACAATTTTTGTACAGCTCGGTCTGTTTTTAATATTCAAGTCCACAGAAATGACACTCAGGACTCATTCTGCTGCAACAACTGATATTTAGAGGGTTAGAAATAGCTATTGGTTATGTTTTATTAGGAATGTAATGGGGTTGTCACTGCAGGCAGCGACTGTCACAAGGGAGCAGAAGCATGCTACAGATGGGGAAAAATGGTCTTCTAACAGGAAGAGGACACTGTGAAAAGGTCAGCATGACAGCACATTTTCTCTAATAAATTAGAAGCCCGAACTGAAGCAAACATGATCAAACAAAATCAAACTACAATAGTTAGACGCGCGCCCCCCGGTGCCGAGGGAAAAAAGGTCTGTGTGCCACTGAAGAATCCAGCTCTTTTTTCTTCTGAGCCATTTCTGAGAAAAAAATATGTCCAATGAAGCAACAGGAACACGTCTACCAAAAATACCCTAGAGCAAAATTACAAAAGTTTGAATATTTCACAAAATGCTACTCGTTTTCTCTCCTTCTGTTCTTTATGTACTAATGCAGGTATAACAACCTAACATCTGGTTTATTAGTCAGGCTATCTGCTGGGGTAGCCGGCCTATAATATAACTTTTCTACACTGTAGTATTAAAACAAAATTACCTTAACAAGAGAATTAATTTTGCTAAAAACTTTGGTAGTACCTCAATACTAGTAATCTGCTTGATCAAATTACCGGTGAAGAACATGCAAACTACTGCAAATAATTTCCCTAGAAGAACACGAGCTTAGCTTTTCTGTTGCCATCAGACACAATTTTCTCTAAATCGTTCACTTTTTCTGAAAAAGTCTAAATTTGCGTGAAGAAAAAGACGTTATGGATCTTGGTGTTGATAGAAGCAGTGGGCATGTACAAAGTAGGCAGCTATTCTTCATTTCTTCCAGCAGTTGAACGTTTTCATAAAATTTACTAGACTCTGGAAAGTTTCTCTTTCATTAAGCCTGATGTGAGTCTCAATCTTTTTTCCCACCACATACAAAATATTGTAAAAACTGTTAATGACGCGTTCTTAACCATTTAAAATTTGATGTGAAGGCCCAAGAGCAGTTGCTAGGCTAGACAGATTTTAAGGAGCTGTCTGACCAAAAGGGGTTGTCCTTTTTTACCCCCAGGTATCAAGAAATGGTTTCAAAAGATAAAAGGTATAAAAACTTGTGCTTTTAATTCCCTTAAATACCGAAGCTCAGATTAACATAGGGCTGCCTCAAAAACAAATCAGCAGCAGTGTGCTAGTTATGATCCCTCAGGCAGATTTAAAGGATCTGTAAACCAACGATGCAGCTAAAGCAGGAAAAGCAACAGCAGTGTCCATATTGCAGAAATAAAAAATAAATGCCCTTTTAAAAACATCACAGCAGTATAATTTACAGATTATGCACTCAGGTATTTTTTTTAAAGTCTGCTGAAATACAGCCGCTGCAGCTTTTTAGAGCTACTGATTAAACAGGGTGGTGCAGGATGTTTCATACAGACAAGACAGATTTTGTAAGGAGCAGTCAGTTCAAAGCTAAGAGTCTTACTTTAGTCTGTCACTGACTCTGATTAACATATTTCCCACCAGTCAGAGCAGCTAATAGAGACAAAGTACGCCACGCTCCCAACAGCTGCTCAACCTCCGTAGACATATGCTTTCGTCAAATCCCCTTTTCTGAAAATCTGCTCGGAATAAAAATTTAAAATAAAAATCTTCGTCTGAGAGTTTTGATTATTTCACAATGGCTCATTTAAAACCTGAATTACCATTTCGTACCACAGAACTCCAAGATTACTCCGAATGGCGGTTGACGAAACAGAATCAAAACGCAGACGTCTACTTTGATGAGTTGCTTGAGTCCTGGGCATAAAATACACAAATCATAGTCCAATTTTATAGCTTTCAGAGAGTATCCTATAAGAATAGGAAGTCTTCCACCCCCTCAAAGGAGAGCAAAGACACATAAGCCACAAAAACCCAAAGGTCTAAGAGAGGGATCTCTGGCCCAACAGACTCAGTTTAATCTCACCTCCAGATCTGAACCTCATCACAGGCGTGACAGTGCCAGAAGCCCCCCGGACCCGGCAAGGCAATGAACATAACTTCAGCTATCAGAGCAGAGCTTTAATACTAGAGAGGCCGCAGGAGGTTAATTACAAAATTACAGCTAAAACACAGTATCGTCCCTGTTAAGAACATGACCGAGAGGCCAGCTGCCAACACTCGCAAGGTAAAAACAGGAGCTGCAAAAGAGGGCTTGACAGATGAAATCAGATTTACTTAATGAGCACAAGGGCAAACAGATAAGAATAATCTTTTCTCAATGAAATCAGGCAACCGTGACAGTAATCCTGCTCCTCATCAAGAGATGCCTGTGTAGAGAGCTGCTCAAACACCAGCAAATAGTTGAAAGAAAATATAAAAGTGGTGTATGAAATATCTGACAGGTACTGGAGAAACCTTAATGTAAAGTTATTCAGACATAGCTATATCCTTGAAGGAGAAACCTTGTTGGGTAGATTAGATTTCACTGACAGAAAGTCAAGAGAAAGACTCTTGGCCCAGTGTCATCATTCTGAACAGAACAGAACAGAAAAGAACCTCAAAACAACTTCAGAGACAAAGATTAAACTTTTCTGGTTTGAATGTTTGAACGAATAATCAGTAGGCCAATACCAACCCTACAGTGAAGCATGGTGGTGGCAGAGTCATACAATGGGAATGTTTTCCAGCAGAAGGAAGTGGAAGACCAGACAAGATGAGTGCCACAATGTACCGAGACATCCTGGATGAAAACCTGCTCCGGAGTGCTCTTGACCGCAGATCGGGGCGACGGTTCAACGACCCAAAGCACATGGACCAGATCTTAAAGGACTGGCTTAAGAACCACTCTGTGAATATCCAGAGCCAGAGTCCAGCTTTGAATGTGATCGAACATCTCTGGAGACATCCGACAACAGTTGCACAGACATTTCCCGTCCAACCTGACGGAGGAGGAGAAGCACTAAGTGAGCCAAGCTTGCAACGTCACTGTCAAAAAAACACCTGAGGCTGTAATCTCTTTCCCCCCCACATTGTCCTGAGTGTGACCAATAGGATGTGTGTAGAGTTATTAGGAAACAGATTAATTTCACTAAATTTGATTTGGAATAAGGCTCCAACATAAAATGTGGAAAACCGAGAGCGGCGGAGATACCAGCAGCTTACAGCCCGGTGCAGCTTATACATGTACATTTCCAGTTTGTTTGTTTGTTTCTTTAACTTTGTAGGTGCGGCTTATAGTGAGGTTTGCTTACTATAACCTGCATAATACGGTATACAAAATGGCAAATTACTTGGTCTCTTTAAAGACCCCTTTACAAAAAAAAAAAAATCCATCTCAAAGCAAAGTAGAAACAACATGAAGGACGACTCAGGACTTTTGCACCATATGTACTCTACATCTCTCAACCGCCTTGTACGGATAAAAATGTGGACAGCTGTCAAATCCAAACTATTGTTGAGGTTTAGAAATCTAAACACAACGCTGGGGGAAACGAAATGAAAATAAACCCGTTAAACACCTTTAACATAATAAGTCAGAATCGATTCTAATTACGCTATTTTGTATTTAATTTGAGCTTTGAATTTGTGTGTTGGCAGATTGTCTTTATGGCTCACTCATTAGTCCAGTACAGCTATTAAATGGCAGGACCAGGCGTGAGTCATTAGAGGACTTCCACATTAAATTTTACGGCACTTATGACAGGTCAGTAAAATGGGGTGCGGTCTGTTGGCTCCAAGTGAAAATTTGGTTAAGATTCACTATGTGGTGAAGAAAAAGCCAACAAGCAATACCTCAGAAAGATTAATGTTCAACCACAACAGAGATGCGTGACACAGGGTTGGCCTGCCAAGATCAGTGCAACGCAAACCTGCTTCTTATCGGCTCTGAAAACTGCATTTGGCAAAAGAAAAAAAAAAAAAAAAGAGCTTACAAGTCATGCTAAAAGGAGCTAAAACTCTTCAGATTCAAGGGTTTTAATATCAGGGCGACTCACATGAAGCAAAGGCTGCCCTGTCATTATTTATTCAACAAAGCCAAAAAGAAAAGCCATGCTAGTCACCTATCGCAGCAGTGACTTAAGTAAGTGGATTTCTGTCCAGAAAACCACATATTTAAGTTACAAGAGTTTGAACCCACACTTGTTTGTGCGCAGCTCACTTACGGTCCCACTCCAGGATTTCAATCAGGTTGAGGCTGTTATGCTTGAAATAACTATCCAGCTGCATGACCAAAGTTCAACTGTCACACAGATGGCTTTGCAGGTGACATTAGGAAACTTTAATCTATCCATCCTGGCATTGTGTGGCATACCTGATCAGTAACCTAACAAAACTCATATGTTTATAAAACATCTTCACCCTTGTAGGGAGCATTTAATTATTAACTATCTGCTGCTCTTCAATTGAAACCCCAATGAAAGCAGTACATAGTTTTTACAAGCATTTTTTACATCTCGGCTAATTTTCTTTGTTTATTTAATGACATTGTGGAATCTGATTTGAGAAACAAATAATTTCAGAAAAATTCAATTTACAACTAGTATAAGTGAGTCCCACAAGGAGTAGTGAGGGAGGACATTTTGAATATAGCCACCAACTTCATTGTATTTCACTGAATTTATTTATTTTTTGTTTGTTTATTTTGGCATACCAACACAATGTAGCGCATTGACGAATATTCATGCACTCCAGCAGTCTTGAATTTAAGAAGAGTTTTAGAACAATTTGAGAAGGAAAGCCATACGAGGTCCAAGAAGGTGATCTGGTCAGATAAGACCAAAAATATTCCTGGCTTAGTGGAAACCAACGCTACATATCACCCAAACTACACCATAATGAAAGATGCTCCTGATGTAGACATGAGAAGCTGTGGGGAGAAGGAAGCTGGTCAAAGAGGATGTGAAGATTGATAGAGCTAAACCATGATTTAGCGGTCACTTGATTAAGGTGTTATGACTTTTATTCAGTTACCCCTGGATAATAACCTGCTGGTGTTGAATAGAACAGGAAACAAATGAAAGCAATGGCCCAGTCAAATCAAAATCCACAAGTGACAAAACCTGAAAGGTGCGTTTCACAGATGCTCTCCATCAAATCGGATTGGTTGCAAAGATTGAACTGGAAAAATTGCAGTTTCTGGAAGTTCAAAGGGGTCTACTTGATATTATATCCTCTCAAAAAAGAGAGGATATAAGTATATGACGCACAGTTCATAAATAAAGTGGTAGATATCACCTTCTCAAGGTTTATCAAACGAGCAGCACCGCAAAATAAGGATGATGCCCAGGTTCTCTCATTAGCCCCGCCCAAAGAAATAATCCTTTTCTATTAAAACTCTCTAGGGTCTTAATTTAAAAACAGCTAGAAGGCAACAAAAGATTAATTATACATAATTTTAACGTAGAAAATGTTCTGCCCCCCTTCAAAAAGAAAAAAAAAAAAGAACAAATTTCCTTTACTAGAGAAACCCTTTTCTGAACGGACCATAAAATCCACCTTTGTCTAGCCACTACTATAGCTATAAGTGCCACAATTCCTCAAAAATGTCCAATTTCATGACAGTACCCATAAAATTAGTACATCTTACCAACACTTCTGTGTTTAAAAAAAAAAAAAAAATGACTGTTAGCTTTAGACAGCTTATACAGTGAAGTTGCAGTGTAAAAAAAAGGAGTCTAAATGCTTCTGGTACTAGTTTGTACTTCAAAATAAAAATAATGAAACAGTCAAAATCTCGCCTAATCATCTACAGTTTAAACTGTTTGAAAATTAGGAGAATAATTTAACATTGCATTAAATTGCATTACTGCAATAAGCGGATTTCCGTCATATCGAGTACATTATCCCCCACATCGGTTTTCTATATGTAATCCTGAGCAGCTGAACAGCTTAAGCAAAAACCAGTTCAAACAGAAATATCAAAGCCGGTTGATTATGAGTTTTGTACGTCTCTGACCTAAACAGATTTTGTTTCTCAAAATATGTCTTGGCATCTCACAGTAGTTAAATGTCCAAATGTCCCAACATCAGTCAAAAATTTGAATTAAAAATTCCACAATCAGTCTAAACTATGTTTTTTCTCTCTCTACTTTTCTCCCCCATAATTCACGTGTCAGCTTTTGTTACCGAGTCGAAACCTTTCATTCAGTCATACAGTTCTGCTTACAAACTGAAACTTGACTGGAGTCTTGCGAAGTCACATTGGCTTACATCCCAGTTAAAGACCAAACTGTTCCTTGGACGTCAACTCTGTTTTCCCTAATTATGTCTGAAAAAGACATAATTAACAAAGTAGGTTGAAAATGTAGCTGGAGAGAAAGTTTATGGATGTAATGATTAAGGACAGGATATTAATGTGACTGTATTGAACCATTCTAGGGATCCCACAGGGGTGGATTCTTGGGCCTTTGCTAAGTTTTTTTAAGTTCTGCCCCTCAGTTCCATTCCTTACCCTCTGCAACAAAACAATTGGGTCAAATACCTGCAAAAGACGAACCCCCACTCTGATTTATAACCATATAATCAATCGCAAATCAAGTTAGTGTGACCTACACATGTGAGCTTTCAGAAAACTGGCAGATTCATGGAGTGAAAATGAGCATCCTCCACTCTATATACAGATTTTTTCATTCCCTATGTTTTATTTGAACTCCTTTTTATGCTATTTTTAAATTTGCTTTATTAAAAAGAAGCTGGTTGTGCTCTACGGAGGACAGAGGCGGAGTGAGACAGAGGCAGACAATTTGCTGTGGTCACTGCACAAAAGGGAACATCCAACAAAAACCAGACAAAGCACTTTTCTTGCAGGACTAAAGAGTGGGAACACCAGCAGACGTAGACTTGCGCTGTTCAGATCTGACTGATCTCATTAAGAGCTCTTGAGTCACGTCTCGGTTTTAGTCCGGAAAGAAAACGAAGTGATCAAAAGGAATAACTCCATACATCACTTTCTGCGCTCGGTGCCGAGAATCAGCCGAGGCCCCGGGAGGTTTCATCTGTCATGTCTCGTAACAGCACAAACCTGTTTATATAAGCTCACTGGCAGAACAGACAAACTAAAAACGTGGGCTAATTGCTCTGGCATTTATGAAGCCTCTTCACTCACCTGAGCAAAGAGAGCTAAATCAGCATCCAGCTACTCCGGTTTTTGTTCAGTGGATCCACAACAGCTCGTTAAAGGCGCCACACCGGCCACACCACACTGCCACCAACAAAGTGCCATGCTAAAACATTAGCGTCACTTCAAATATATACAGAGTCGATTTGTTTTCCATCATGCAGTTTCAAGAAAACCGCTAATTAGCGTAAGGTACATATTTTGTATTTTTGTTTTAATTTCTGTCAACTCCAAATTGAACTGATAGTTTTTGGGTTTTGATGAATGTGGTTGAAAAACCTCAGAACAGGTTTAGGTTTTTTTTGTTTTTGTTATTAACTAAATGAGCCATAATGTTTTCAAATATGTGTGTTCCAAAGATTCCTGTGCAAGGTCTTGTTTTTCATCAAAACAGTGGTGGCTCAAGTCTCCACCCATTATTCACAAATCGAGAAAAAGTTATCAATGGAACCACGAGTTTCATCTCCAGATCATTACAGGACAATGACCTGATGCACGCCAGCATCTCTGCCTCTGAATTACTTTTTGTTTCTTTCAGGATAAGAAACATTTAAGAGTGACAGAAGCACCCCCCCCAAAAAAAAAATAAAGAGAAGAACTCTGAAAAGGAGCAAACACTTTTTTTTTTTCTCTCACCACTCTTGAGTCTCTCACACACAACATTTTTATCTCATTTCATTTGCGAAGGAAACGAATGAATCATTTTCCTTCCACTTCACCATTTTTATGTTGGTTTGCCATATAAAAAACCTCAATAAAATACGTCGAGGTATGCGGGTTGGAGGGGGTGAAAAACGTGGAAAAGTTCAATAGCTCTATACAAACCGCTCTATATGCACCATAAAGTTTCAATCCCACGTGAACGTGCACCGCCTATCCACCTCAACACTTTCCCACCACCAGCCCACACACACACACACACACACACACACGCACACCTACACCAACCCCAACTAAAAGCAGAGACACACATTAAAACTGAAAACACATCCTTCCAGGTGACCCAAACATCAGTCAGAGAACCTGGGGCCCCAGTAGTTGACCTTGTTGGACTCCTTTTTTGGGGGGCTGGGGGGAGCATCCAGCTTTCACTTGAGCTGGTGCTGGAAGTGGCAGCAGAGGGTCGGCGGGGGGCCGGGGGGGTGTGGAAGGAGGGTAGATAGATAACAAACGATTGTGCAACATTCCTGCTCCCTGGGAATCTGCCCCATCATCCTGGATATTATCTGCCCTTGCAATCACAACATACAAAACTGGTCGCACGAGCCTTATCCTGGCGAATAAAGCCTACAAACAAACAAACAAATAAATAAAAGAGCCCAGAGGGAAGGTAATGTGGAGCAGTCGCTACTTACCCCAACGCAGGTTTATGTGGCTCCACTACCTCTCCTTGTTTTCGCAGGAAAATAAATAAATAAATAAACACCTTATTTATGCCGGAAGGTAATCCTCATCCGACTGGTTTGTCCACGCAGCTCCGGTAAAAGGGAATTAGCTCAGATATCACCGACGTTTCGCAGAGACAGCCTCAGCTGAAAAGAGCCAGCAACTGAGTTCCCGTAAGAGAGAAGAGAAGAGAAGAGAAG
>VMRN01000001.1:12899089-12959139 GCA_010277015.1 Poeciliopsis turrubarensis
AAAAAAAAAAAAAAAAAAAAAAAAAAAAAACCTTTAAAGAGAAGTTCCCGTTTCGGAGAAGGTCGGCACACGTCGCTTCACATCCGCCACTTCGCGTTAACACGCAGCTTTCAGTTTGCGCACCAGCTACCGAACAACAACTAGCAGCAGCGGCGGCGGTACGAGGCGGCTGGCTGGCGGACTGGGTGGGCTGAGTCCCCCCTTCCTGCCGCGCGAAGCCCAGAAATCCACGGAGAAGGTCTTCACGCGCTTCTTTTAAAATATGAGTGGCAAGCGGGTTTCATATTGCAACAACCAGAACATCAACATCCTACTTTTTTTCTCTCTCTCTCTCTCCCTCTCTCTCTCTCTTCTTCTTCTTCGTGCTGAAGCATGTGATGGCAACATGGTGTGTGTTTTTAAAGGGGAATCGCAGGCGGGTGGGTGAGCGTATCATCGGACCCGATAGGTTTCCCACTGTTTAGTCGGATGCGCCGTGCCAGTAATCGGAAATGTTTTTGTTTTGAGGAAGCTAAGAGGCATCAGCGCGTCTTCAAGCTGAAATGAACGCCAACTTTACATCAGCTAAGACCCCCGAAAACCTCCAAGCCCAGGGGCCCCCCGGTGATCAGTGCCCCAGATCCACATACAAACAGGTGCAGGTAACATAAATGAAAAAGTTGGTTTTGTTCCAGTATTTCAATTCAAAGAGGAAAACTAGAAAACATATTAAAAAAGGGTTGGGTTTTATTTTCAGTCATAGAGACCAGATGTGAGGTTTTATGACTTGAAATCACAAAAGGTCAATACTAAATGACCCGGATGATTACAGGATTTTCTCACAAGTCAGAGCTTGGATGTGGGAATTACATCAATCCCGACCTCAGTGCGTTTTTTGCTGCAAACCAGTGAGATCCATAACAGTGGATTTCCAGAGCATTTTATGGGTTTCGGCACCAAAGGAACTGGTTAAGGAATGAACCCCAGCACACCATGTGAGCTTCTGATTTACCGAGACCGTCAGCAGTGCTAACAGATGGCTTATCACTACGACGTTCACTGTGACTTATTCGTGTAGCAAAGTGAGTAATACATTACTTGTTTTGTCGAGACACAGAGCGAGGACAGAGGCCTATACTTAAAGGAGTGCAGTTGTATGAAACCACATTGCAGGTTTCTTGGACATGACATTTTTATCAGCTGTTTAGAGAAACAGATTGAGAATCAATTCAGCCTATAACTTTGGAGGATAGACTAAGTAATCTTGGTGTTTGTTGGCTTGAAATGTAGGAAAGTGGAAGGACCGGAGGATTTTCTTAAAGTCTCCCGATTATTTATATATGCTATTGTAGAACATGATCTATAAATATGATGGCTTATGAGAATTTGTCTGGGTGAAATTAAAATAAATCATATATTTGATTTATGTCCTCTCTGTAACTCTGTGTCACAATCCTGAATAGCAGCAACAGTAAGATATTCACTATTCACTAGGTAAGAAATAATCACAAGAGTCAAAGATGTCTTTTATTTTCATTAATCGGTTATTAAAAATTGACTCCTTCCATCAATCAGTAGCTTCTTCTACAGTGGCAGAATAGCAAACTAAGTACTTAATAATGGCTATCCAGATTAGCATTTTAATTAAAGTGCTGTGAAATATTTAATTTCAGATCAAATTAAATATTTCAACAGATATTTAGAAAATGCCATGTGTAATTTCTGCTTCTGATTAGCAATGTATAAAGAGGTACATATTTCCCATTTAAATTGGAGAAAATGAAAAAAATTGAAATGTGTCAAAGAATTATCCATTTTTAGGATGCTATTTTGTTAAGTTAGCTTTGCCAAATAGGCTATCTGTATTTTGAATCTTTTTGCCTAAACGCACAAAACTCTGAGCATTTTCTCTGCGTTTCAATTTTTACATTAACACCAAAAGGAATTTTTGATGGCAGCCCTAGAAACAATTTGTGCAGCAGCCGCGTGGCTGTTTGCATTTCCGTCGGTACGATCCATCAAATGTTTGCTCAAAAACAGAAGAAAAAGACACGAAAGCATGATGCAAAATAACAGACACTTTAGCTTATCGTTGTTGTAACAAGTTTTCATAACAGTCCATTGTTTAAATCTGTGTTCAGCAGTTGCAAGATGTTGGTAAGATGATTACAACTTCCTCCACTGTCCAGGCTCATTGTGCAACACACACAGATTACCAACTTGCTGCCAGTGTGGAGCTTTTCCTTAGTTACAGGCGCTCTCTGGGATTCACAATCAAGCTGAATCAGGATGCAGGGCTTAGTTAAAGAAAACGAAGACTAACAAGACAGTACCGAACGCAAAAAGAGACAAGCTGGAACATGACCCGGTCCTGCGCCAACACCAAGGGTCCAGAAGCCCCTGTCCCATTAAAGTGCTTCCTCCGTTTGTTCACAACAGCACACACAAGGGAACGTGCTGTAAAACTGCCATTCTCTTTCATGCAGTAAAACTTACATGAAGCTTAGATGATAACTTACTGTCTGCTCAAGCTATGATATTGTGGTGTGGAAGTGTGTGTTGTGTTCCTATAGAAAGCATAGAATGTTTCATGTTTCTATTTCAAATTAATAGGTTCTTTCATTTTGAAAATGTTAACAAATTTAGGAAGAATGACCTGCTTCCATTAAGCTGAATCCATCCTGCTTTATCCAGGCGGCGTGGTAGAGGGGCTAGTTTCTATCCCAAATGGTCCCTGGGTGGGAGGTGGGATACAACCACAACAGGTGGCATTTGTATCGCAGGGCGACACAGAAACACATGTTCACTCTTTGATAGGTTAAAAGTGTAATATATATATAGGGGAAGTTTTGTCATGTCAGCTATTATGTGTCACTTTTACGAGAAATGACAAGCGGTCAAGGTAGGAGAAAAAGTCAAGTGCAATAAACAAGTTTTTTCTTTTTAAGACCAGTTAGTTGAAAAGACACGTCGCTCTCTAAAGTCAGACATTGGTCTCTAGATGAAGTGTTGAAAAGCTCAGAGGTAAGACTTTAATTACTCCCAGCCTTCTGGTGTTTACAACTGCCTCTTGTTTCCCTGCCTTCATAATCAACACAGCCAATCACCAACCTGGATTCCTGCCCTCTTTGAGAACCGGATAACAAGGTTGTGACGAAATTAATTTCGTGACTTTGCTTCTTGCAGGAAAGATAGTTCATCGCCTCGTTTCTTTGAGAAGAGCACAGAAGAAAAAGATAAGATTTTGCTGGATCCGGCGCACTTTCAGCAATGTCTGACCTTTCTGTCGACCTCCTGGGCCTGAGAATGTTTGTTTCATGCGTAGGACTTGTAGGTAACGTCTCCCTCTTCCTTTCCATCTTCCAAACCAGAGTCTCCAACATTAAATCCTTTGAGCTCTTTCTTCTGGGACTCGCTTCAGTCAACCTAGAGGAAATTGTCAGCATAAACGTCTATGATATTATCATACTTGACACTGTTTCCACCACTACCGGTGCCTGGTGGTGTCGCTTGCTTAAGTTCATGACTACCTTTGGTGAAATAGCCAGCATCCTCTTCACCGTCGTCATCTGCATCTTCCGCTACCTGAAGCTGAGAGACGTCGACCGCAGGGGCAGCCTCCCGATTTCCCTGGACAGCATCGCATCTGCGTGGATGTTGAGTGGAGTTTGCGTGACGCTCTCCACCCTCCTCAGTCTCCCGATGTTTGCCATCACTTTTCGAGGATCCGTGGAAAACGTGACGGAAAACAGAGGAGGATGCCCTAAGGATTTCTTTCAGTGTGGTGAGAATTACTGTCCCGTACTCAACTGCGTGTACAAATACCTCATCATGCTGCTGTGCCATCTGCTGCCCTTGATCATTGTCACGGTCACCAGCGGCTTGACCATTGTGGTGCTCCTGGACCACAATACAGTGACACCGGCCAACGATACCATATCCCCCAATCACCACCCTGGGAAGAGTCACGGTTTCTATCGAAGTACGGTGGCTGTGGTAGCAGCCATGGGGTTGTTTCAGGTAGACTGGACTCTCTATCTGATCCTTCAGTGGACTTTCAGCCCAAGTGTCAGTCCTATTTGGATTGAAATTGAGTTCTTTATCTCAGCTTCCTACATGTCTATTAGTCCATACGTGTATGGCATAGGGGGCCACTTGTTTTCTCTTGAGAAGTGCAAACATTTGCTTAAGCGTTAAATAAGGTTCTCTCTGAAGTGCTAAATCTTTTTATTTTTCTTTTTATGAAATGGTAGCGAGCAAATTAGTATGTGCAGCAGCTCAGTAAACGCTTTAACCTTCAACTTTGAACCATTAATCCAATAAGTGGATAATGAGATAGATTTACATTTACTGCCGAATTATGCCCCTGCTTGAGGAAAATATTTCCTCTGATTTGTTAGAAAGATTCCGGCTTCTATGTACTTTATTAAATTTAGTCTAAACTGAGCAGATTTTCCAAACAGCCCAGCAGGTGGATGTGGTGCAGTTTACCTTAAATGAACTGTGTCTGCCTCTCGCTGGAAGATGCTAATTCAAACAGTGCCTGCTCTTTTAGTGCAGCACTCAATACTGTGCAGAGGCTTTCAGTGCTGTGAACAGAACATTGTGACCTTAGTGTAAATGGAGAGAAGCAAATCCTGACATACAAAGACCCAACATCAAACAGCTGGAGACAGCTTGGATGTTTCTACACATTACTGACTCTTCAGTGCGAATTGATATAATGTTTTCATCTAACGGTTTCCTGAAAGCGTCAGAGATTAGAAATTTGCTCCACCTAAATGTCCCAGCAGCCCAGTTAACTTGGTCATAACTTTACCAATGCAAGTCACACCTAACCCCAGACATCAAGACATCATCAATCATGTTTATTCTGTTGTGTAATCCCCTGTATATTAAACATGTACCAATGACTAAAAATGCAACTTGTGTTTGATTTTAGTGACTGGATTTACTTGCACTGAACTAAATCTTTGTAAGCCTGTTCGGCTCCTTTACTCCCAGAATCACAAACCTTTGTGTATATAAACGCTGGTGCTTTGTGATATCAGTAACTTGCATTACTTTTTTCTGGCTTTAACTCAAACAAGAGGTATTATGCAAAATTGACTTTTTGAGTTTTATACAATGTTATTCCCTCATCAAAAACATCCTGGAGTGTTGCATTTCCAGTGGCAATCGTTTGGTAGCACCAAAACACTTGCTCTTACAACGCACCGCTGATTTACCCAGAGCTCCACCTTGGAGATGCAGCTTCCCCACTCAACTCCTTCAGATTAGCAGCAGCAGGAGGAAACACCTAGTGGAACTGCACGTCCACTGAGGTCATCATACAAACTACTTTTCAGTCCAACACTCCGAAGAAATGACACAATGAGAAGCGTTGTTGTGATGTGTGTCTGAATGAACAGGTTCTTAAAGAGACAGAGGCCCAATTTCAAGGCGTTAAATTGCGAAGTCAAATTTCTTTTAAGCTATGTTTGATATACAGCACTGTTATAATAACTGAAGATGACATAGTTATTAGGATTTTTCTATTTACTGCATTAACACCCAGCCTACATTTATATATGGAGCACATATAAGTTTGAACACAGACTGAATCTGGGATATGAGTAGCATACCAGATTAAACCAAAATAGAACAAAGTGATCTTAAAGGTAATATTTAGTGGAGTAAACTATAAGTAATACATAAAAAATTACCTTTAAGTCATTGATTGTTACAGGTAATAAGTGCCATGCCTATGGTTGAACAAATTAGCACGTTCACTATGAAACACTTTCATTAGATGGCACCATTTTGTACCTGAAAAAAGTCTACACAAAGCAGCCAGCGTTGCATTGTTTTAGATTAAGAAGTAAAGTTATTTCTAACTTGTGTGGTAACTTGACGTTATCAGGGTTGAACCAAAACAAATTTAGGTAAACATTTTGATCCATATAAGCACTATATGTGTAAAACCATCAAATAATCTTTTTCCTCAAATAGCCGTTTGAGACCACGCTACATGTTACATAAGGCACCCAACTTGTTTTGCTGGTATGGGTTCCAGTTAGACAACATGTGTTGTCCTTTACAAAAGCTCCATTGTGATCCCAAGCCCCTCTAGTACAACTAGCCTGAGCGAAAACAAAATGGGGCCCACAACAAGCACACACTGTGACTGTACCTACCTGATAGCTAAAACATGTCATTGGGGGTTACAAGTAAAAATGCATGACTGATGCCTGGTGAAATTAAACACAAACAATCAACAATACTGTATTTAGTTTCATTAAACAAGGCAGCAGCTGCAGAGCAGCTGATAATCATTTAAAAACATTATTTATTTACACTCAATTTTAACACCACTCCACTAAAAGTTTGGATGAATTCTAAATCATTTTCTGTGCGGTTAGATGGTTACTTTTAGAGGTAGCCTTTGCCTTTTTCTTAATAGAACACCTTCAACTTTTGGAGAATATTTATGTGACTTCCTGTGTGACGAGGCAGCACAGAAACAGAACTCATTGGCCAAAGCCCAAAAACCTTCTATAACTCAACATGTGTAGCAGGAAGGTAACAAACACTCAGGTAAGACCCACACAGCCTGTTGTCTTTGCTGAACTATAGCAAACAATATCGCAAGTCTTCATGTCGATACTACCAGGAGGAAGCTTATTTTTTGTGTTTTATTTTATTTATGGATTCCGATAAATTCGCGTGATTTGACGCCTCCAACGAACAGAACAGCGTTTAATGGTGGGATTATTTTTATGGCGTGTGTTAGCATAAAATATGTCAAAATGACGTGGCGTTACTGCAGGAGACTGACGGGTTTCGTTGGGTTAGGCTTTATAATATATTTTATTCTTCTTTAAAATCAACCGAGCGGAAAGAGAATTTGACATTTTCCCAATAAGTAAATGAGTTTTTTTTTTTTTTTTTTTTTTTTTTTTACTATTATTTATTTTTGCCGTATCCGCGCGCCGCCATCTTGATAAATCCCCTCGGCCAATCAGCTTTGACGGCATCTTGTTCAGACTTAATACTTAATAGAATTAAAACGCTGACTCTTTGTGGCTGTCAGTTCTTTGAAATGGCTTGAGAACCTTTACGCCTTCGCTTAGGATTACTTTATAAAATACGTTTGTCTTGTTTTTAGAGGTGTTTACTCCACAGGAGAGCGACGGGACCAGCAGAGTTGTCCAACGGGAGAAGATTGCCCATTGGCTACTGGAGCTCTACCGCTTTGCTGAATGTGCGACGTCATCGCCCTGGAGCACGGATGTGTGTGTGTGTGTGTGTGTGTGTGTGTGTGTGTGTGGCGGGGGGGACAGTGAGGATTGTGTGTGTGTGTTACTCACAGAGGGTGAGAATGGAGATGAGATCGAAAAGGTTGAAGAAGTAAAGGAAACCCACAGGAAGTGTCACGCCTTTTCACAGTGAAACCCGGGAAGCAATCAACGCAACTTGCGCAGAGTTGTACGTACCCGGGAGCGCGAGGTGAGAGAAAAAAAAAAAAGGGGGAAATGGTGAGACCAACCATAATGAGCTCGTGGATGGTGCCGGACTCCCGCTTTCCTCGCGCTGGCGGGTCGGGAATCACGCGCCATTGGAGGGGCTGATACGCGCCCGTGCATGCGCGTTTGGCTCGCCGCCGCGTGCACGGGGTCGGTCGATGCGAGCACAGCGGCGTGGCTTTCGGCCTCCATTTGCCAGTTTGTGTTTATGTTCGAGGGATTTCCCGAGGCTCGTCTCGGCGGCCCAGGCGACACGCAACAGTTGGGGTTTCGCCGCGGAGGTGCTTGTTGCACGGCGCCTGTTTGACACGAGGTACCGGGACGGCGCCGGGAGGTGAGGCTTTGGACGAAACGTGCAACTTTTCCAACTCTGTGAGCGGCGGAGCGGGCGGCCTCCCCCCCCACCCCCCGCTGCAGCGTGTGAGAAAGAAAGCGCTGTTGTTTAACTGCTGACATTAAAAGCACGACTTCTTCTTCTTCTGTTTTTTTGGACGGAAAAATACCGATGCCAATACCATGTGTGAGTAAATGTGACCAGGATGGTAGTAACCTGTGTAATCCTGCCTTTGCCTTTATTAACACCTTCATTGTGGAACGTTTGCCTGCTGGTGTGATAACAACAACAGCAGGTCACTTTTCTGGCCTGATGACTGCCATTCAGGAAGGGGATTTTACTGAAGAGGACTTTTTTTTTTCTTTAATTTTTGGAATAAAATCAGGCTAAGGACTGGTCGGCCAAAATGATGAAATACTTTTTTTTTTTTGTTTTAAAGTCTGAAATTTTTCGGAATGTAAAAAGGAAGTAGTCATTGTACATTTAAAGTACTTATTTCACGTCCAGTTGATGGATTTTAATTAAAATATTGTAAGTAGAAACCTGTGGCCAAGTGGACTAAGCGTAGCATTAGAACTATGTCCAGTTCATGTTAGATGTCTTGCAAAATGAACTGGTAGATAGAACTAGTCAACACTGGCTGGACCCAGAGGAACCCATAGTTTTAACTTTGTACTCTCCGGTGGTGTGAACTAGTCCCTTGTAATGGCTTTGCTGACATGAATAAGTTTTAAAAACTGCAGACTGCAGTTTGAATATTTTTCTTTCTGATCAGCACAGCGTCTCCAGTTTTGGGCTTCATTTGTGAGTGTAATGTCTGCACTACTTGGCTGTTGGGCTATCTCCTTCCTGCTTTGTCATCCACCAACTACCCACCTTGTCCTTAACAGTGGCTTATCATGGTAGGGTTGCTTCTGGTTTCTTGTGGTCGTTTGAGTGCCTTGCGATTTATTTGTTGCAATTGTGCTTTTGCCACGGGAAAACCTATCCAATGCATGTCAATGCTTCGTCGAACCAGCCTTTGCTGCAATCGGCAGCAGCCAGTCTTAAAACGGTTTTTCTCTAAAAGCTCTGTACTCCGAGAAACTAAAATGTTCTTCAATTTGAAATGGATCAATGCCAGTCAGATTGGATGGAGAGCATCTTGGGACAATAGTCTTCATGGCTTGGCACAGGTCTTTAATGTTATTTTGGGCTTGCGGTAGGCCATGTTGATAACCTTGTTGAAAAATAAAACCTTGTTTCCTGCTGACAAAACCATGATGCTACTGTTACCATGTTTGACAGTGAAGATGTTCAGGGTGATGCAGTTTTCATGTAAATCAAAAAGTTCCATTTTGGACTCATTTGCATATGGCAATATAAAAAAGACAATTATTGTGCGTTTTATTGTTATCAGTCAGTGATGGGAAATTCAACTCTTTTCAGAGATCCGGGTCCTGTGGCTCCTCTTTCGGCCCCCAATTTATTATCATCTGTTGCATCATATTTCAGTTCAACTTGTCAAACTAAATATTCATATTTGCCAATAAGTCCTTCTGCAATTAGATTCTGTTATTAGAAGCCTTATTTTATGTAGTTGTGTTGTTGTGAAAACAGTGTAATATTTTATTCAAAATTTAAATTTCTATTGAACACAGAAACAAATGAGCAAATGTATTGAACGGAAACAAACTCAGTAACCACACTTTGGCTTCTGCTTTGCTATTCCCAATATTTAAACTGTAGCCAGATGCTGCTTCGTTTACAGGCGTCGGTCATATTTAGGGGTTTTGCGACTGACTGAGGTGACAGATAGATTCTTCACCTGACTGTCGTGTCTGTTTCCATATAATCAGAAACCAAAGACAAATTATACGTCACACTTCAATGGTTTTTCTGTTTTGTAAAAACTTTGAAAACCATCTTTTCCTCCTGGTCTAATTAACTAAAATCCCAATAAAACACATTGAAATTTGTTGTTGTCACCGGACAAATTATGAACACTATCAAGAGGTGTGTTTCCTGTCGCGTATGGAGAACCTCTGAACAAAACCGTAATAATTATCCTTGTTTTGTTTTTGTTTTTTCAGGAGCCAGATGCAGTGTGACGATCAAAGCCATTGGTGATGCCTGCCTCAGACTCTGAACTCGCAGCCATGGAGGTCAAGCATGAATTGGAGGAAGAGGAGGGCAACTTGCCCAATGTTCCGCTCACGAACCCCCCTGCTTCTGCCCCCACGTCACCTTCCTCCCATTTAACCACTGCAAACCCCAGTTTCGCCACTGACACCACAACGGAGGGCAAAGTCATCTCCGTGGCAAGCAATGAATGTAGTTCGGCTCTTTCTTCACCTGCTGAAGCAAGTCCAGCTAAGCCTGCTGTTACACCCCCTCCAATACTTGAACAGATTTTCGACCAAAGCCCTACTACCTCGCAGATTGTGTCTGCACCAGACTCTCTAAAAAGCCCAGGACCGAGTCTGCTTTCCATTTCCGATCCTCCACCTTGGGTTCCCACGTTGCCGCCTTCTACGTTTGGCTGTCAAAACCCAGAGGGAGACTTCCCCACTGTGCTCACCTTTAAGGGCGTTTCTGTCACGTTGGAGAACAACAGCATCTGGAAGCAGTTCTGCGAGTGTGGAACCGAGATGATTCTCACCAAGCAGGGTCGCCGCATGTTCCCCTACTGCCGCTATCGCCTGGCCGGTCTGGAACCCGATCGGATGTACAGCCTCGTATTGTCCATCGTTCCATCAAGCCCGTTCAGGTATCGGTGGAACACGTCCAGATGGGAGGCCAACGGGCCCACGGAGCACCAGTCTCAGGGCCTGATCCGAGCCTTTCCCCACCACTACTCGCCCTGCCTGGGCTCAGACTGGATGAGCTGCTTGGTGTCTTTCTATAAACTCAAGCTGACGAATTACTTCCAAGATCAAGAGGGTCACATGATCCTGCACTCCATGCATCGCTACATTCCTAGGCTTCACATCATTCCGGTTCTGGATGGGGAGGCTCCTACAGCCGACAAACCCGTCGTCATGGGACCCGAGAGCATCACCTTTACGTTCCCACAAACGGAATTCATGGCGGTGACAACTTACCAGAACTTTCGGATCACGCAGCTGAAAATCAACCATAACCCTTTTGCCAAGGGCTTCAGGGAGGACGGGAACAACTCCCGCCTTAACAGAATCCACCCACCCGCCGTGAATCCAGAGACCCGAACGAAGCTTCTGAAACCTGCTGAACCCGCTGAGCCACAGGAGGAGGTGATGGATCTGAGGTGAGTCGACAAGGCTTCTCCTGTTCGACACTGATATTTGTCTTAGTTATCAAATGAAACATTTTAGAGTACTGAAAATGTGTAGAAGAAAAAACAGCCTACATGTTTGTGTAAGTGACAGAGAAGTGACAATTATAATTCAACTCAAAGAATAGGAGTTAATTACATATTGGGTTTCTTTGTGTGTGTGTGTGTGTAATTTTGTGTGTTTATTTTGAATTTGGTATGACTTGTGTATATCTTCATTATCTGTTTTGCTTATGGTTTATTCTGAGGACACAGAAACATAATTACATTTTAAAGTGACACAATACACCTCCGAAGTTGTTCACAATCCATTAACAATAAAAAGAAGTCAGGGTTCGCCCTAACCCTGAGTTTAATGAAATATTTCAGGAAAAAAAAGTGACAGTTTTGGACATATGTCATCCACTGAATCTTCTAAAACCAAGTTTGACTGAAGAGTTTCACCCGCTATTGGTTGTTTGATTTTTATACACTTTTGAGTGTAGTACAAATCGAATAATGCAATTTGTCCTCTCTTTTCATTTATTTCATTTTTACTTTTGATTTAGCTACAGTTGGATTCAAAATCGCAGCTTCTATCAGACGACATCTTTTGCTTTCAACTTTGTGGGGGTCTTTAGATTTTAAATGTTAAAATGCTGGCCTGATCAGTGCATCGCTACAGTATATTGAAATAGTGTCGGACGGCCGTGTTATTATGTATTCCGATGGAACTATAGTAATCGTACAAGTTGTACCTCGAATTACGGCAGCTTATTCTTGCTCTGAAGAACAAGCAATAGCTTGTTCCGACGCTGAAACTAATTGTTGTGATGTAGAAAGTGTTATGATAGTTATCCCACCTCTTAGTTAACTGAAAGATTAGTTAACCAAATCAGATTTTTGTCCATTATAATTACAGACTGGAATGTACTGACAAAACCAGGGACACCTGAGTGTTGCACGCTGTTAAAGACTTAAAATATTTGATCAGATACGTACCAAAAACTTGAAACTGTTGGCAGTTTTAGACTGAATGATGATCTTTTAATTGGGAGTTGAATATTGAAAGCAATGGATGATTTACAAACAAATAAAAAAAAAAATCCAGTGGTAGTGACATTTTCTAAACCCATTCAGACAGTTTCATAACATGTAATTGTATGTGGATGTAGTCAGTGTTCATCAATAGTTTCCCATCATGCTCTGCAGGTGTTGTCAACGTGCAGCCAACCCTTTGTACGCACAACTCTGATCATTTTATGTGCTGTTTTATTTACTTGGTGTTAATAAGCATTCTTTTATTTTTGTAGCATGAAGAGTCAGGAGCCCTCCTTTTCATCTGCAAATGCACAAGAGACTAGACTGGTTCTGAAGCCTATAATGTCCCACCCAGCTGGCGATGGAGATGCATATGTGCCCTGTATCCGGGGCAAACATGCACTGGGTGAGATTGTTCTCCTCCAGAACCAGCCTGATGTTGAACCGAAGAAAGACGACGCGGCCATTGTTCTTCTGAAGGCAAACTCAGGCTTGAGGAGGCCGCCTAAAGCGGGACCCAATAAGTCCAGCTCCTCAACGGGAACCCCGGTACGATCAGTTGGGTTTCGCAAAAGGAGGAGGAAGAAGATCAGGAGTCGTTGGACAATGTACTATGCAAGGGCTTGGAGAAGGGCGGCCGCGGCTCCCACACCGGCCCACAGCCCGTCATTATCTCTCGCCATGCAGCCAGAACTGGACGACATAGAAGGCCTGCTGTTTGTGTCGTTCACATCGAAGGTAAAACTGCTAACAAGACACACGTTTCGTGGAGATGGCAGTCTCTGCCGCAATGACGAGAGATTAGCTTGTTGTGTTGTTAAGATTATTCCCCTGAAGGCTTAATTGTTTGATTTGACAGGAAGCTCTTGAGGTTCACATCAAAGACAAGTTATCAAACGCCTCATCGTCAGAACCCACCGTTACCAAAGCAGAGCCGATGGAGACGGGTAAGGAACTGAGCAAGGAATGATTTACCTATGAAAGAAATGTATGAATTGTTTGTGTAAGTGCGTATAGTTTACGTTTCAGCCGTATGTCCTATAATTTTATTAATGTTGATGTAGGAGACCACTCCTGTGGCGTTTCTGTGGAGGAGAATCCAGAGACGCAGGAGGAGAAAACGGCTCGGTTGGAGTCTCTCCTCTTGGATGACCTGGGCGCTCTCAGACACAGACAGGTCATCCATCCGGTGCTGCAGGAGGGTGAGTTCATCCAAACGCCTTAACAAGCAGGAAGCTGAGGCTAAAGTGAGGCCATGTGAATTCATTCACCGATTGAATCGCTTATTCTGCATCCAGTGGGCTTGAAGTTGAGTTCCTTGGACCCGACCAAGGCTGTCGACTTGAAGTATCTGGGTGTTTCTTTGCCACCGCCTCCTTCAAGCCTGAAACACCAAACCAGCACACCGGCTTTATCGCCTGCTGGTAAGTTACACAGATGGGGGAATCTGTGCTATCTTAGCAGATTCTGCTTTATTTTTAAGATAAAGCTCCAAATTTGATTAGAGTCATTTGAAATGTAAGAATGTCTATAAGGCCAGTCGCTGCTTAAAGTAAAAGAAAACTTGCATTATCTCCAGATCTGCTAACATTATAACACATTGGACAAAATTATAACTTGACTACAGTTTGAAATGTTTGAGTTTTATCTCTATATTTGATAAACTCCTTAAATTGTCTCCTAAAGTGGAACATTTTCTTTCCCTACCAGAGAAAAAGTAGAACGTCATCTGTCTTTATTTAATCCATAAAGCAAAACTCGACAGTTTTGGCAGGTTTTGGTCGTAGACTGACGATGACGAATAGCCGTGTCAAATGGAGATTTGACATCGATTCACAAATAGGAATAATAATTACTTCATTGAAGGTAGCAGATGTTTCATTCACACAGGATATAACCTGAAATGTGTGTGTGAATAACAGTTTGCCCTTTTAAAATTGTGTCTCCTCAAAGAAGAAACTGACCTTAAATGTCAGCCTATATTTGGATATCATGTAAATTACAACCAAAGCAAATGTCAGATTCTCAACGACCAACGCTGTTTTTGGCACAATGATTACCTGAAATAAACTGACCACTAGAAGCTGATGAGGTCCATGTGAACATTAATCTGGCAGGGATTGAAAATGATAAGATTGCAGATGATGTGAACTAGTTTTGTCCTAGGTTTCTTTACTTTTTGTCTTTGTTTTCTGTGGCGATAACGATGTAGCTAAGCTACCAGAACGCCATCAAGTTCAGCTATCTGGTGCTGTGTCACGCAACACTCAAAATCAATGAGTTATGGTCAAGAAAGCACAAATCTACCTATATTTATTGTTTTTCTTTTTTGATCTCAAGTGAAACCTTTATCCATTGGTACTCGATGGGTCGTGTGTCCAGTTCAGAAATGGGGCTGCTAATCTCTGCACAACACGGGCAAAAAAAAAAGAGACTGTAAAGAATGAAAATACTTGACGAATTAATGCATGCTTCGCCAAAAACTGCAGAGATGTCAGACAAAATCTCTCTATAAGCTGTGTGTCCTCTCTAGTTCTCGCAGGAGACATAGATAAGGTAAAAATACATTTTTCCTGGTAGCTTTTATTTTCACCCTGACTGTCAGTTTTGCACTTTTTCAAATTAGTTTCCACAACCCTGGCAGTTGTACGTAGATTACATCCGACGCGGAGGGGGTTTGCTACCGTCTGTGGACACACATCTCGGCCCAAAAAGAAGGGGCCAGTTTTCAGTTAAAACTATAAAATAAGACAGATATTGAATTAATATTGTTTCATTGTGATTCTAGTGGCTCTCTGGACATGGGTACCTAGAATTGATTTCAAATTAGCTGCACAGATGCTCTGGGTGTGCGTGCGAGGGAGATGAAAGATCCAGCTGGGGGTGGGGGAAGAAAAAAAAAAAAGGTTTGTTTTTCAGTCGTAGAGCTACAACTTAGGTAGTCATTCCAAATCTTATAGAAAAGTGTAACAGAAATAAACTTTAAATGCATTCTGCTGACACGGACTTCTGTGTTTTCACACCTGTGGAGAGAGAGGGGAGAAAATGGGAATCCAGTCGGGGCTACGTGCCGTGATATGAAGACATAAATAAGACAGACTGTTTCATTTACTCTCAAACTGAACTACAACTACTCCCATCTCGGAGGAAATTTGTAATAATCCGTAGATCTGTAATAATTAAAGCCTGCGAGGTCTGTCTCACAGGAGCAGTACCTCCACACACACAGAAACACACACCTGCAGCAGGATGTCAGCTACTTCCGAACCTTAAATTGTTTAATGACGTAGATTCCTGCATGGTTTTAATTTGTACCTGGGTATGTTACTGCAGTAAAAATAATCAGTTTAAGTGGAGTTTATTTGTAATGCACGTTTCAGCGAATGGGTGGTTCAATCATGATACAGTAACTAATCATGAAAAGAGCAATAGACATTATATTTTCTAAAATGCCACCAGCAAGCAAATTTAAGTAAAATATGTCAGCCAGTTTTCTGGTTAGTGGGAATCAAAGGGACTCTAAACAGGTGAGTGTTTAGCTTTGACTCAAAGGAACTCCGTGTTTCAAACTCTTTGCACTTCTTCCAGTGAAAAACCTCTTAGAGAGTCTTCCTCACATTAAACGCCTCATTTTATGCATGCAGAGTGAAGCGCTGTAGGTTTACTGGCATGTTTTGGGTTATTTTGATGTTCGGCGGTCCACCTGGGCGTCAAATTTTGTTTATGGTACAAAGGCTCAAAAATGGACAGGGGAGTTCACTGTCAGATTTTTGTCCCTTTTTGAAAAAAAAAAAAAAACAAACAAAAATGATCTACATTTTTTATTCTTTTTTTAATATAGCTGTATTTCAAACTATTGCTGAAGTTGTCTAATTATGTTGGAGGATCACAGGCTTTTTTTCCCCCCTACATAATTTTGTATTAAACGGGGAGAAAGCCAGCTTAATGCCTCACTGTTTCCTGCTGATTCTGTAACCTCCATCCCATTGTCACCCCCTCAACCAATTAACAGCACATTTAATCTCCTAATTAGTTTTACCATAAAAATCAGCTTTAAAACATGTTCAGGGTGTCTTTAGCAACTGATGCCACTGGTTTAAGGAGATTAATGGAGCCACTTATATATTTATTTTTTTTACATCGTGTCTGAAGGGCCAAATATTGCTCGGCGTTGTAACTCGGCGTTTTGTCTTTCGCAGATGAGGAATTGCCCTTTATCTCCAGAACAGGAAAAACAAGGGATGTGACAAAAATAAAAGGATGGCGAAACAAGTTCGCAAGAAACCAAGAAACATCTGCTGCTAACAGCGAAGGTAAGGCTTGTTTCTCTTGCAGCTTCGGGGGTTTCTTTTATCAAGCAGCGGGATTAGCATAGTCAGTCTAATTACCAAAAGATTAACTGAACTGAAACCAGCAGCTTAATGCGTTTGTGTCTGATTCATTATTCTTCCTAAATAAATTAAAAGTGTTGTTTTGTTTTTTTTTCTCCCTTCCTGAAGGATTACGAAAGAACATGTCTGCTTTCTGCAGCAACATGTTGGATGAGTACTTGGAGAGCGAAGCTCAGCAAATCAGCGAGCGCGCTGCCGCGTTCTCCACCCACCCAGAGGACGCGGTGGCCTACCAGCTGCCCGCCAGGGGCTCCAGCTACGTCAAGACCCTGGACAGTGCGCTCAGGCATCGGAACGCGGCGTCCAGAGTCTCAGAGGGGCCCAGGAGGCCGTGCCCTCTCTCCCGTAAAGCCCCGCCGTTCTCGGCTCAGACGGCTCAGACCGCTTCTGAAGCCGCGGACCGGGCCTCGGATCCAGACTCTGCTGGGGCCGGTTACGCTGACGACTACTCGCGAAGGTAGGAAGGAGGCATTTGTCTCCGCCAGATGCTCGATACTTTGTTACGTTTTTCCCGCGTAGTGTGTCTTGAGAGTGCAGCTCAATTGGTTGTGGTGAGGTTTCTCTACTGTCTTGCTTGTTTCTAAATCCTATGGGGGATAATTTATGTCTGTGAACTCACAGGCTTGTTTAATGCCTACCATAAAAAAAAATACACAGGGTAAAGAAAAGGACAGTTTATATTTCAGTTTGCTTTAATAATCAACCTGCTGTGTCGACAAAGCTCTCTACCATATTTCTACCATAGTTCAAACCATTTAAATATGTCAGTTTCTGAAATGATCAAAATCAGAAATCGGCATTAAATTTAGACTGAAAAGAATCCTAACTGTTTTTTACATCTCTATTCCTTTTTCCATTGTGTAAGTCGTTAATCGGTACGTTTAGTATTCATTTTTTAACAATATCAAGGCTGTAAAAACTTGTGGGTTCAAAACTTAAAATTTCAAACAAACATATGTTTGTGTTTCAAAGTTCATTTCATGAGCTCCTGGTGAAAGGCTCAGAGGAAGTCTTATCTAGCGTAACTCTTAGCTGCACACTGCCAATCAGCTGGTTGATTGTGACTACTTTCACTTTCTCTAACAAAAAGACAAATTTCACATTTCAGCTTCTACCTTCTTACTTCTTAACAGTATTTTGTTGGAGCTTACTTCAGCAAGCTTGGTTCATATTTTTCCAGCAATTGGCGTTTTAATTCTTTTTTTTTTTTTTTTTTTTTTTCCACTTTAGACGTTTATTTTACATCAAACTTTGTTCTTACTGTACAAGTGGAACATGTTAGGAAGTGAAAGGCTGTAACTTGTGCCTCTCTCTGCGTCAGGCTGCCGTCCGGCCAGTCGGCAGCTAATCCGAGAGCTGCGACGGGATTCGGCCAGAGCCAGGGCCCGACCCACAGAGCTGCAGGCTTCACAAAGATCCAGGTCAGGCTGCTGCAGATGGAAGACGCAGCGTTTAACCAGGGCCTGAGCAGAACGCATCTGACTCCAGAAAGACTCTCGACGGCTTTGTCTGTCATCATAAGCAAAGAGGTAACAGAGACCGGTCAGAAAGATGGCTGCCAGGCCCGACCTCTGGGACAGGAGAGCCTCTTCTGACCGCCTCTCTCTCTTTCTCTTTCTCAACCAGAGCATGCCCAGTGAGCTCCCGTTTCGAGACGACTCCATAGGACCAAAGTGTGGTCAGGACTTCTGCAGACTGGGCTGTGTGTGTGACAGCATGAAGCAGCTGAACACACACCCCGACCACTGCAGACAGCCTGAGTGCATGTTTACCTGCAGCTGCCTCAGACGTAAGATCCTCCACATGTTAAATCTGTCTGATTATTTATTGTCGTTCTGACCGTCGGAGTAATAGGCGATGTGGAAACTCCTTAAACATTTTCACATCTTATCACGTCACAGTGTTATTGGGCTGTACAAACACAAACTGGTGCAAAACTGGGAAGTGGAAGAAGGTCGAATTGTTCTTATCATTTCATTCCTAGTTCGGGTGTCAAATATAAAAGAATACCAGTCTAGCTTTAGTGAAGAGCAAAAGAAAAAACAAAAAAACATAAAGTTAAAAGCTGAAATAACTTTCAGCTTTTAAAAGCTGAAACTTTTTTAAACTGTGCTGTCTGAGACCTTTTCTCTACATCTCTAGTGACAAAAATATTTTCCCTTTTTTGGAAAATAGATGGGATACCAAGTGTCTAAGCATGACTTTCAAAGCTGTGCCTCAGATTTTTTTGTTGGCGTTCAGCTCTGGACTTTGACTAGGGCATTCTAATTCTAGAAAATCTGAACCTTTCCTTTGTTATTCTGCCTGCCTGCTCTGTTCCTGTCATGAGTATTTTTGTTCACTCTTGTTCTTTTAACAAACCTTTGAACATCTGGATTTATACTGAGAATAAATTACACAGAGATTGATCAGTTCTTAATATTTCAGTTGATAAAAAAAAATTATTTTAGGTCAAGTTGTATAAAATCTTCAGCAGTTCTCAAAGTTAATGCTTTTATTTTAAAACATCAAATTTCTCCCTCCTGCAGATATTTACAACCTACTTTTGACTCTCTTTCTGCTCATAATTCCGATTTGGTAAAAGGTGATTTAATTATTTTCTTCTTTTGTCCCTCGTCATCCAGCTCGGACGAATACAGAACAACCGGCCCACTGTCGCTTTGGCTCTGCTGCTGCCAAACTGTGGAACCGCAACATTTACGACGAGGATCTAGAGCCGCTTTACTCTCCCAAGGTGGCTCCGCTCCCCGCCCCGGTGAAGGCAATCAAGACCTGGACATTTTGCCCGGCACCTCCAGTAAAATAATCCGTTTTCTTTTTGGTGGAATCCGATTTGAGTTCCACCAATTACTCTTCAGATATTCAGTAGTAATAAAAAGAGGAAATTGAAATAATTATGATTTCAGATACGTGAAGAGGACAAGGATCCTGTTTATAAGTATCTGGAGAGCAAGTTGACGTGCGCACGCGTCAGGGCCTACAACAGCCTGCCGCCGCCAGTCGTCACCCTGAACACCGCACTTTTTGATCAGCGGGACAAATCGGCGCAGAGCGTTGATAAACCCGTCCTGAATCAGGAGAACGCGGCTGACGTGACCCATCAAAAGCCAGGTAAAGAAGTTAAATTAATGTGACTTAGTATTCACCGTTATAGTTGAGATATTAAACGTACAAGTCGATCCATATTTCTGTGTTTATGCAGCAGATTCAGATGCAAGGCCTGTTGCAGCGAAAGCGAAGCAGCAGATCCAGATCCAGTCCATGTGTCTGTGGAAGAACGACCGCAAAATGGTGCTGGAGGGTTTGTGCGACCGCATGAACCAGAACCGGCTCCACCGCCGTTTCTACATTGGGCCCTACTGCGTCAACCCTGTGACCAGAGTCACCTTGAGGAAACCCAGCGGCACCATCATCACCTTCAGGGTGGGTTTGTGTTGTCGCGTTGTTGCGTTCCGTCAACTGTAAAAGCACGCCGAGCGATTCGCTGTTGTTTTTATGGATGTTTTATTGGCTAAAGGCTAAAAAGATTGTTGGTTCATGTGTTTTCTTTAAATCCAAATGCTTTTAGATGAAGATCAGTAAACCAGAAAAAGTGAGCGACTGTGAGGAAGAAAGCGAGGAGGAAGAGAAGTGTGATGGAGACGCTGAGGAAGAGGTAGCAAAGGACCCTAGGAATGAGTTTGGGGAGACCTGGGCAGGGAGGCTGAGGGTCTGGAGAAAACAGTCAGACCACAAACCATCTGGACTCATCCAGGTACGCTTCCAATGAACGCTGTGTTTTGATTGTGTTATTTCCCCATCATCCTCTTGTAAAGATTCCTCTTTAACCTTGTTTAGTCAAAGTGAGAAACGCAGGACTAAACGTCTGAGCTAATGTCAATGTTGAGTCAGAATAAGAGACATTAGTAATGTTGGCCACCTTATTCCTTTATCTAAAATTGAACAGACTGTAAAGTACAGCTGGAAAAAAGAGGTGAGGAATAATTATTTCTTTTTAGAATTTTTCAGAACTAAATTTATACAAATTTATATTTATAAATGTGTACATTTCCTTGGATTTAAATGACTTATTACAATTTTGTCTTGATGCTTCAAAACACACCCACCTACGTTCTTCCATTTAACCTTTAGCTGTGATGAAGGTGAAAGTCTTATTTTACAAGAAATTGTGAAAAAAATAAAATCTCATATAAATGTGGGAATTTTAAAATAAAAAATTTTCTGGTAATCCTGACTGGTTCAAATAGGAGTAATGGTTAGTCTGCCAGTGAGGTTAAAGCAACCATCCCTGATGGATAGATTATTTAAATATGTTTATCTGTTTTTTTTTTTTTGTTTGTTTGTTTTCAGGTAAATGATAAATACTACAATCGGGTCATGCTGTCGCTCGGCAACATCGGGTCTCTGCATCCAGCCAATCGTCTTGCGGCCCATGTCACGAGCCGATTGTGGACCGATAAAATCTCTCAGGTGAAACAATCGGAGAACTTCGGCTCCACACCAGAATCCCCTCATGTAAAAGCTGCAAAGACATTTGTTCCTCCAGATGTGGATCAGAAGACAACACAGCAGCCCAAAGGTGAGATCGGTCCCAACTCAAGCACTTTACTGTGATGAGCAAACAGGAAGTCAGCAGTTCAGAAAGCATCAGGCAGCACTGTCATGTTTCATTATCTTCTTTTTCTTGCGTCTTGTGAGTCAACTCAGTTTTCTATTGGACCACATATCAACAATATGAACGTTCCCAAGGGCCGCTGCTGCCAGAATGTAGCGATGAGGCTCATTAACAAACCGTTTGAAATATTAATCTTAATAGCTGTCTCTGCAGTCAATGAGTACTTCTTGTATAAAAATATTGAACATCTTTTCAAATGTTTTTTGGGGTTTTTTTCTATCAAAATTATGGATTTTGTTCTGATTAAGAAATATTTGCAATTTTGCAGAATTTTAATAACAATGTTTCTGATGCTCACCATATTGATCATGGACTAAGGCTAAGGCAGCGGTATCAAATGTAAACAACTTCCACCTACGGGTGGGAGTTTGCAGTCACTTAATCCCAATATTTTTGACAATTTTTGCAGTAAAATAAAATTACAGTCATGCATAAGCTCAAATAAACTGCGGGTAACTGTTGATTTTTAGGTGAATACCTAAAAAAATTGCAAAAAAAAAAACAAACTGTAGGGACTAATTGACGTAATTTGCCATCCAGAGTCTAGAGGACGACATAAAAACCCATGGCGGGTCTTGAGTTTGACACCCGTGTAGTAAATTCTCTGGTGCTCATTTTCCTAACTCCTGCTCCATATTCTTTGCTTCCTCAGCTGATTTACACGAACCGCACTCTTTGAGTAATGGCTCCACGGCACAGGGTTCTCAGAAGTCCCAGCCTGTCCAGTCGTTTGGCCCAATCCAGCAGAACATCCACAGCAGCTCCACGTCCTCGCCCGTCTCCCTCACCGTCTCCCCCTCGCTGAAAAGCCCCAGCTTCCTGGCTAAGAGCGGGACGTACTCCTTCCGAATCTGCCCTCCGTCCACCCACGGCGGTGGAGGCCAGAGCCCTGCGGGCGTGGCCCTGCCGGGGGGCTTCACCCTCATCCAGCTCCTGAAACCCGGTGCTGATAAGGCTGGAGGGCAAGCAAAGCCCCCCGACGTCACCAGGAGCGCTCCAGCAGAGAACAAAGTTTCTAACCTGAGCCACTTGGCGAAGGAGTGGGTCGGGTTTGACACCTTCAGCAAAGTCAGGACCTTGCTGAGCAGCGACGTGCCAGAGCCCGACTCCTCCGCTGAGAGGAAGATGTCGTCCAGTGGGAACGATGAGGACGACGACCTGGAGAATCAGCAGGGATCGCTCCATGGCTTGTCCTCAGACGAAGAATTGAGCTCTGACTTCTCAGACTCTGATGAATGCCTAGCAGACGTAAGTCTTTTTGTTTCTCACAGTGAATGTTTAATATTTGGTATCGTCTATGTAATAGCTGTGAATTCTGTTTCTGCAGGAGGAGATGGTGGACATTGAAACTGTTGAAGGGAAACAAGGAGAAATCCTTTCTAAAATGAGGGAAGATGCTTTTGCGATGTCACAGCAAGCAATGTAATAGGTTTGGATGTTTTCTCATTGAAATTTCAAATACTGATAAAAGTCTAATCAGGCTTATCTGTGTTTGTTTTCAGGGATTCTCCAGATGAATGTGGGGAAGTAAAGAATCTCAACGAACTGGTAAAGGCTATTATACTGCTAACTAACCCTTATCCATCTTATCAGATAGCAAATATTCTACCAGACGAGATAGAATATTTACGTTTCCTCTGGAAGTAAAGCATATCCATTGTCTTACGTGCATTTATCATCTCTTTTGTGTCAGATTTTAAAATATGATAACGATTCTGAAAACAAAAGGCCGAGGATGCGCAAGAACCACTCGGCGTTGGAGAAGCTGAGGCGCTGTGAACAGCGAGTTCTGTTCGACCGACTGCAGAGTCTCCTCAAACTGGACTCCAGATCTTCCAGGCATCAGGTTCTTAATCTGGTCAGTAATCATCCAGCAGTCCGGGTGGAAACCTGAGTTTTGCAGGCATTTGTCCTAAAATGATTCCTTCAGTGGCCAGTAATTGGAGGTTTGATTCATTCATGCATGTTTAAGAATCCTTGAATCTCCAGCGGCAGCCATTTGGGAGTGCCTTAGGACGTCGGTCTCAAAATTGCCTTGAATTTCGTCCTCCGTCTCTTTAAGAAGCTCCTGCTCTTTCCCATACGTTGCTTTCAACACGTCATTACAACTATGCTACTCTTTGGGCCAGTAACAATCATTCTCACAAGCGTTGGACTGAGAAGTAGTTCGTATGATGAGCTCAGCATACTCTCAGTTCTACAAGATGTTTGCTAATTGCTGCTGCCGCTAGTCTGGAGGAGCCGAAAAGGGGAAACTGGCGTGGAAACTCGGCTGGATTCTTCCGGTCTGAGGTGGAGCTTTGTGAGAGCAAGCGTTTATGCACCCCTGAATGGTTGCCATGGGAGATTCAAGGATTTCTCAAGCATGCATGAAAACAATCAGGTATGTTTTTGATGAGGGAATAACAAAACATAAAGCTCAAAAAAGACAATTTTACATAATGTTTTTCACTTGAAAGACAATTTCAAGGTTTCAAATTTCTTTAAAGCCATATTTCATGTATACATAATTTTTATAACTGAAAGCAACAAAACTACTTGATTGTGCTATAAAATGACACTGGAAAATGCATACCTCCCATTTAAAGCCCACCCTACGTAATATGTAATAAATACAGGGATTTTTGCTTGTTCCACCTACTCTTGGAAAGATTGTCAATATCTCAATATCTATAACTTCATCCTTCCTTTTCTTGTTGCTGTTTCTAGGCTGTAAAAGAAATTGAAAATCTGGGCAAGACATCCAGATATTTTTACGCGGAGAAAACGAGGCTGCTTCAAGCTCAGTCTGTCTATTTAAAGAAGCTGTCTGTGCTGGCCGGTAAATACATTGTGTTTGATGATTTGAGTACACGTGTAGGTATTTGTCGGTTCGCCAGTAACTAACTTTCTGGTGTTCAGGGAAGCCCGAGAGCTTGATTCAGAGCAAGCTAAAGGAGATCTTTGAGCGGCAGAAGCAGCGCGAGAAGAACATGAAATGGAAGCCTTTATTTTCCCAACTTCTGCAGAACAAGGCTGCTCTTCTTCAAGCCACCGCCCCTTCTGACCCGCAGCCCTCGTCACAGCCGAAGCCTGCCCCGAGCCCCCCGGGTCAAGCCCACCTGTCTGAGGCGGCCAAAAAAAATTTACAAAAACTGATGTCTCTGTTCCATCCTTCGAAAAAGCCAGAGAAGGCTCCGGAGCAGCCCGTCAATAACAAACTCAAGCCAGACGGTCCAACTAAAGTGTCCATCATTGTGCCACGACAGTTTGTCAAAGCGGCGCCGAAGACGGCGGCTCAGCAGAAAGAACCCGGCGCGTCGGATCAACCGGTTTCGAAGTCAGAGGACAACCAGAAAGCGTCTGAAAATCCAAATCAGAACGCCGTGTCCACTTCTGTAGCAAACAACCCACAGCTCCCGGACAAAATGTCCCTGGAGGGAGCGTCCACCAAGCCTGGAACCTCAGGAGCTAAAAGAACAACCATAGTCGTCCCTTCAAGGCCGCTTGCTCTTCCTCTGATTCGCTCCAAAACCGGCAGACTCATACTTCCCTCCTCCCTGAAACCACGTAAGCTAACAGCAACATTTTAATACTCTTTCTCTAATAATATGTCTGCCTCTCTTTTAATTAGAATGTTACTAAAGTTATTTTGTTTCAGTTTTTCAACAAAGTGAAACTCTTCATATATAAACACAAAGAAATATGTCCTGTTTATTTATGTTTATTTTGATGACTGTTGCTTTTGCTGCCAATAAAATAATAAAATTCAGTTGAAGGTTGCTATGAATGCAATCTGGCTTTAGTTAACACCACAGCAGGGCCGAAAGACACCTGGAGTTGTCATGCCAGGCCACTGAACGGCGCTGTGGTTTTAGCATGTTGTCGAAAAACTCACGTGCCGTTGACAATAGCTTAATGTAATTTAAAAAAAAAAAAACATGCCATCATAACCAAATGATGGCCTTATCCATCTTTTGATATGATGGATAAAGCATTTGATAAAGCCAACATATCAAATGCTAATGCTAACCTATTCATGCTAATGACCAGCAGAGTAAGAATGCAACCCAGAGGGTGATCAACGTAGACTTGTTAGTCATTAGCCTCTCCAAAGCTAACAAAAGTGAGAAGCCTCCTTCTCACTTGCCAGCGCCATGCGCTCAGTTACCATCACTGGCCTGCCATTAATCAGGTCATCATGCCATAGATTAGACAGGTGGATCCCACGATTAGTGTGACTTACTTCAGTAAACATGCAGTGGAATAGGTGTGCAGTACTTGTGTACTATTCAGATTTTCTGATGAGACTGAATTTTGAGATTCTATTGGCAGCAAGTTAGAATTTTAAAAAGCCGATTTGAATTATGGATGGTAATCTAATTTATTAAAACGAACTTATACTGTCAGTTTCATTAATCTTATTGCATTATCCCCCAGTTGGACAAGGTTACTACACCGTGATGTTCATGGACTCCAAGAGGAAAGGCGAGGGAGACGAGGCCGGCTCTTCAGCCAATGCAGAGCAGTCTCTAAACCCTTGCAAGAGTTTAGAGAAAACCACCTCTGATTCTGACCAGCCGTCAGATTCTGATCCAAAGGGTTCAGGCTCGGCAAGCCCCCTCGCTGATCTGACCTTCCTCAACAAAGTGATCACGTTACCTCCTCTCGACCTAAAAGCCAGTGAGGCAAACCAAGGAAAGCCTGTTCCAATCTTGGTTAGAACCTCATCGGGTCACATATGTTTGAAGCCGGTAGGTCAGCTCTGCCGTCCTCCTGCCAACCCCGAGCAAGCTTCCATCCTCGACAAAAGCCGGCCTTCGAAGAGCCTGGTGTCCCATCTGACTACAGACTCTACCGAAACCAAGTTGGCACAGACCAAGAGGAGTGATGCTTATATGCACAGGCAAGCTGAAATGAAGCAAGGAGACTTTACTATGGAGGAGATGAAGGTCAGACGAAGCAGAGGAAGGCCTCCAGGAAAGAAAACGGCACAGGGACGAGGAGCTGGTGTAAAGCGAGGAAGAAGTCAAGATTCCGACGACGACTCCCCAGTTAAATTCACCATCGCGTCTCTCAAAAGATCCAGTTCACCAAATTCAAAAGGAGAGGGGTTCACTTCCCGACCGCAAACGCGTGGCTCTCTGGGAAAGGACTTCCCCAGCGAAAAGAAACGCTCGTGGATAGACGTGGAAAAGGAGCTGGAACCGGACGTCGATCTGGTATAGTCTCTACAGGGCAAAGTTGGACTCGTCCGTTTGGTACCATACAGCTCTCTGTTGCAGCAGCATGCTCGAACATGACATTTTTACCTCCTTTACTTTTTATTGGTGTCTACATGACATGCAAGCTTCACCACATGTGCCTGTTAAAAAAAAAAAAAAACAAGGGCCTTGGAAAGGTACCTAATGCTGCTGCTGCTGCTATTGTTGCTGTAGAGAAAAGTCTAATTCAAATAGCATTACCTGACCTGCTGAATGTATGAAGTCTGTGCTTAAACTACCGCAGTCAGCTTTCATCAGGCTGTTTTGTAAAATGAAATTGTCTATAAATGTGACTAACGTGCTATTATTACTTCTTTTTTTAACCGCCTTACTGACTCGATTATGTTGTACTTGAACTTGTTTGTTAGTGTCTTGCAGAAGAGAATAAAAAGTGAATAAATCCTTAGGAGGGGAAATCATACCAAACTGAACTGCTACAATAATGACTTCTCATTTTTTACACTTCAAAAAAAATTTTTTTTTTTTTAGTTGCACTTTATATTTCTGGTAGAACTTAAGCAATAAGTCGTCTATTCTTCACCTCGTACAGAAAAGCTACTGATCTCAACCGTGGGATGTTAGTCAGTGGTATTCCTTATGTATAAAGTTGATCTATAAGAAATTGTTTTTGTGAATATTTCTGTTTTTGTGTTTTTTGGGGGGGGTTTTATGGAAGACTTTGGGTAGGATTTTTTTTGAAACACTGGTTGTTAACCTGACTGAATAATAAAATATATTAAAAATGTAGTCCATGTTCGAGAGTCCATGTTTAGAGATGGACTATTATTTAGTCCATCTCTAAATAGTATTCAATCTTCAATTGCCAAGTTTTTAGTATGAAATAATTGGTAAACTTTTTTTTTTTTTTTACTCATTACATTTGTGCTACAGGTCAACTAAAGCGGACGGAAAACATAAAGGTTGTTGAACGCTTCAGTCAAGGTGTTTTGTGGCACCTTTTGTTCTTTTTAAAATGGCTGCCCAAACATCCTCAAACTGGAACACGCTCGAGCTTAAAAGCCACTCGGTGATTTTATACGGAAACGTCGAAGCGACTTCCGAATAACGTCTGCCAGGTCATTTAAAGCCTTCAAATGTCGACAAAACCAAAGTAAACAAAGTGTCTTGAGGACAATAGACTCAATTGTTCTGGCGTCATCAACACAAAGTCTCAAAATCTGTGCCGAGATAAAAAAAAAAAAATGTGTGTTGAGCTAAGCTAATGTTAGCTACTGTCAAAGTAGCTTGGTCGTTGAACCTTAGCTACACTGGATATGTCACGAGGACCAAAGTTGTGGAAGCGTACATTTTTAACAACATAAAGTCCCATCAATCGAAAGCCAAATATAAAATAAATTCAAAATATAAATAACTTTGTGGTCAACTTCACGGAAAATTCTTTTAATTGAACGCGCCGTGAGCAAATATGCTAGCTTCAACAAAACATTTTCTGTATGTTTTATGATACTTGTTTGGTCATAAAACCACATCCTCCAGTTTAATCATTTCACAATGAATAATTATTGATTTTAAACTATAATAACACCTTTTTGTATGCTTCCTCGGCTGATGGGGAATGGCACACGTAGCCTTTGATTTCTGCCGGAAGTGCAAACATCTTGACCCAGAAAAAATCTTTACTCATCCTGAAACACGTCAAGCATTAACACTAAATTCGTTTGATTGCGTACAAACACATTGAGTGGATCGTTACAATCATTGTACTATCATAAAGCGCAACCAAATTGTTTTAACTAGGCCATTAAGAGCGGACTGATGCGTCAGAGATTAGAGAATCTTTTTCTGGCCAAAAACAAACAAACAAACAAACAAACAAACAAAAAAACCTCATCCCCCGTTCCCCAATAATCCTGGTAACACAACAAAAGGAATCATTGATGCAATCACGGGAACTGCAGTTTGGATTAAAGCTGTGATGTGAACTGTTCTCCTTTCAAAACGGAGAGAGAGAGAGAGAGAGAGAGAGAGAGACGCGGCTCGGGCAGAAGTGAGCGCTGTGGAGCAGCTTCGGAGATTCGGTGTCCACACGTCCCAGCAGCAGCAGCGCTGTCCAACTCTGTAGAGACCGACAGATTGCTGCTGGAGGAGGATCTGTCACTCGGTGTTGCTTTCGACTCAAGAGAGCCGCGCTCAAAATGCCCGGCGACGGCTTCACCATCACAAGCCGCATCAGGAATTTACTGCGGTCGCCGTCAATCAAGAACAAGAAGAAATGCAAGGAAAGTCTGACCACCCAGGTAAGAAGAACTATTGGGGAAGTGGGAAAGTTGGATAAAGTTGCAGATTCAGGGCAAACACATTAATTGCATGGAATGATAAGTGTTCAAATCAAAGGTATGTTATTGTTACTGTCATGTCAAAAGTGTGGCCCGAGGTACCTTCATGGCCCCTGCATGATTCTCTGCGCCCCCTTGTAATGTGCAAGACAAAAGATTCGTGGTTTATTAATAACGTTTTATTCATTTTATTAATATGTACATAGGAGCATAAACAATCATTTTTGTTTGTTTGTTTGTTTCTGGTTTTACCTCAAAAGCAAAGGGAGTTGTCATTAAACTGACTCATTAAACCGACCCAAATTCAGAAGGTGTTTTATTACAGGATGAGTGATAAATGTCCTATTTATTGTTGTTGAGATAAATCTAAAAAAAAATAAACCTTTTAAACCATTATATTATATATATATATTGCTATTATATTATCAGGTTCTCAAATGATTCACCTATCACACCTCCAAACTCTCAAAAAACAAGAAATGAACAAAGAAAAAAGTTAGGGAAATGTAAGTCTTCTTTACAGATAAGCAAACACGTTTTAATTTTGAAGATCCCTTTGCATGTAATTTAATAAATCATAATTTATTATTGGATAGGGAAAAATTAGAAGTTGACAAAGTATATTTTTGTGTTTTGGAAAGAATTTCGTTTGTGCACCCCTAGTGTACAAACGAAATTAGTTAGTTTTAGATGCGTATAAGGTGATTACGCATCTAAAACTGCGTAATTTGTGATTTGTATGATTTATAACTTGGAATGTAGAATTTATTTCCAAAGTACTGCTGTGAATGAAATTTTAATTGAATTGTTTTCCAAATCTATCGCAAAGATTTCTGAAAGGGTAATTTATTGCCTGGCGCGTGAACGTGTCTGGTTCTATAAAAAAAAAGTCAATTTATGTCAAACTTATGTCAGTCTGTTGCGTGGAAAAGGTTTTAAAGTGCAGGAAGGGTCCGCCACATCACAGCTGTGATGAACAAACATCAGGATTCTGAGGCGTTTTCATGCTTTCCTGTTATCGTCCTGATCGGTTTGTTGAGTTTGTTATTGCGAAGGCATGTGTGTTACACCATGAACTCATCGAGATAGACAGACAGCAGGTTTTGAGCCAGCCGACTCGTCCTCTACTGACAGAACTTCAACGTCACACTTCCACACACACGAAAGCAAAAATAAAAGCAATGTTTTCTCACCTGAACAATCAAAATAAAGTGTGACAAAGCTACCGTACCACATTCAGTGTTTAACTACTTGGTTTAAGGAAAGCCTTGCGGCAGAGACGGCTCTTTACTATGTTTCGAAAAGTGAAACGTCGAAGAAGCTCGACGAAATTAAAAGCTGCTCAGTCATCTGAGATGCTTTCTAAATTTCTGCTGACTTTGAACAGGCTCTTTGTGTTTTGCTCAGCGCTTTTGCATCTCAGTTCTGTCGCTCGAGCTCCATCTCCACACGTGTTGTGACCTGCCTCCCTCCTCCTGCGTTTCATTCATTAACACAGATGCTTAGTTACATCACTGTTGGATGGGCTTCCATCTGCCTGTCCACCAGCTGTTCTATCAGAGATCTGTAGAACAAAAAAAAAAAGGTCTCCTTTATGTGTCTCCACAGGTGACTTTGGAGAAGGTGCTGGGGATCACCGCCGCAGGAAACAGTGGCCTGACCTGCGATCCCAGATCTGGACTTGTGGCCTATCCTGCGGGGTAAAGACCCTTATCCCGACATCTGCTCTTTGTCTTATCAGCGGCACACTCATGGCCTCTTATCATATCTGCCCCTTGCAGAAGTTTAGTGTGCAAATTTCTGCGATCAAGTGTCATCTGTCACTATCTGAAGAGGAGGAGGAGGGCCCGGTGGGCTTCCTCAATCAGAGAATCTTATTTGTGCCGTCCCTATGGAGGCTTTTTACATCCGCTTGTGATCCACAAAAGGCTCAGATTCTGGCGTGCTGGAGGGGTTTGGCTTTAGCTGAATAGCTAAATTGAGCAGTTTGAGCACAGTTTCTGATAACTGCTTCACATCTGTGCTGCGTGAAGTCAAACAACCTGTTACCTGGTTACAAAACTACATTTCTTCCTTAAAATCAAGCTACATGTTATTCAACCGTGTCATTTCTTTGTCAGTTTGAGACGTCTACGTGTGGCCAGGTATTTGTGCGTGACCCCCACAGTGCTTGTCAAATTAAGCACAAATTTCCTAAATTGAGCCCCAATCTGGCATTCCACCTGCTGTCCCAGTTTAAAGCCGTACAAGCTGCGTTCAAGGTACCAGGAATGTAGTTTCCTGGCACGCCTCTCAAGAACTTGCTTGTTCTGCAACAGGCGGAGCGCTAATCTGCGATCTGCCAGTGAACACAGTGCAGAGAGAGGAAGTGCTTCTCACAGGAAGCATTGTTTCTGTCTGAGCGATTTGAATGTGGAAGAGAGCATTTACAAGAGCATGAAAATTACAGACAGATTAGGCTACACTGTTTAGCTACTTAGCGTGGTTTCAGCTCAGTGGGCTTGATTTTACAAAGCCTAAATTAAAAAAAATAAAAATCAATATACATGACTGATCTCAGGAGGGGGAATTTACTAAAAGGTTCTTATTTGATTGGTAACATTACATTTTTGTTAGCTATTATATTAGCAGGCTCTCCCAAACAAAATATGTTTGTAGCCTAAAGAACTAGCAAGGTAATGTTGCTCTCCAAGCAAAGGTGAAATGTGCTAAGTATTGTTGTCTACAAATATCTGAACAACGTTTTTATTGTCTGTGTTGTATGTGGTTAATCTAAGTGGGATTTATGGACTAATAAAGACCTCTTGTCCTTTCGTTCCCACTTTCAAGTCTTTTTGGAAGCCATGTAGCCTAGCATAGCAATGTACTTGGAAGAGCTCAAATGTTTCAACATAAGAGGTGATTTAAGACACTTTGTGTGTGGCTTTGCTTAAAACTAACAAACCCCAACACCGCTTCACAACTTTGAGACACGGTAATTACATGAACTCAGTGACAGTGGTTGATTTTACCGTACAAACAGAACAGCCCGCCCTTGGCTAACGGATGTACCATTATAGTTAGCATCCAGGAGATTTTTGTGCTCAACACCTAGTGGCAAAGTATCAAAAATCAACATTTTCTAAATCAATATTTAGCATTCACATAGCAAATCATTTCCAGTTTAATAACTCACCATTGGTTATATTATTATTATTTAAATGGGAGCTAAATTGGGAAGCTACATTGTCAGCGACTCTCTTTAAACCGTTCATGCACCTGGTTCTGCTGGGTAAAGCCAAACAGGTTTAGCCATGTCAGCAAACCATGTTTGTCTACCATCCATGTTTGGATTGTAGACACAAAATATTAAACTTCTTTAAAGCCATGCTTTTACAAAATGATCACTCTGTAATTGCTTGTTGATAGTTTCACTTGACTTTATTTTGGTGAGAAATATTAGGCTTTCTATGTCTCTTATTTCTCCTTTTTCTTGTGAGGATGTTATTGTTTTTTTTAAATTTACATTTTTGTCTTTTGCAAACTAGTCAAAAAGATGTTTTGGTGAAAACTGTTGAAAGAAATGTGAAGAAAGTGTTGCTGCTCAAATCAAAGTTTTTTTAAAAAAGGACTTGTGGTTAAAATCCTCTGCACTTTTTCTTTGTGTCTCTCCTTTCTTTCTGAAGGTGCGTGGTGGTCTTGCTGAGCCCTAAAAAGGACAGACAGCACCACATTATCAATACTTCCAGGTGAGTCGTGCAGAAATTTGATCCACATTCACAAAGGAGCAAAATAAACTTTCGGTGTCCCCCAGAATGTTAAATGAAACTAAATCCTCTGCCTCACCTTTACAGGAAAACTATCACAGCTCTCTCATTTTCCCCCGACGGAAAGCACCTGGTGACGGGCGAGGTCAGTCTCATCCTTGTCGATATTTTATAATGAACACAATTTATTTTGCAGTAGAAACGTGACTGCTTTTTCTTTTTTTTTTTTTTTTTTTTTTTTTAGCTTAACTCAGACTTTGGTTCTGCTCAGAGTTGGTGGTTTGCATACTTCATTCCTGCCAGACACAGGCTTTGTGCTGAATACAGATTCGCTAATGTCGATCCATCTGTCGCCGCGGGCGAGTGCGAAGTGAGCTAAAGCCTCCCCACTTTTAAGGCGTCCAGGTTGTTGTCGTTGCGTCTTGGTCCCACATGTCCCGCCACTGATGCGTCTTCAGCCCTCTGTGTCGGTGTCACAACGTGGGTCTCGGCTCAACGCGCACCACCTTAATCCTCCCCTGCCTACCAAAGCCGATTACAGGACTTCGCCGCGCAAGTGGCTGGACACGGGGTGGTTGCTATGACGACGGGAATCAAAGTTCAAACGACCGAATCGCGGCGACTGTTGGCACCTTTCTCTGAAGTTTTGGCACCGTTTTAATCTGGAACACCTGAAGGCCACCTTGCCTGGCTTTGCTTCGCTTTGAGCGAATCTGAGAATCGGTTTGATTTGAGGTCAAAGCCGCACAGAAGCATCACAGCTTTATTACGGGATATGATTTAAGCATTGAAAAAAAAAAAAGGAAAAACCACAGAGTAAATTATCTGATGTCTCTGACTCGCCTCATTCATCAAACAGAGGTTCATTTGCATACAAGAAGCAGCTGCCAGCAGATGGGCTATCTGCCTCGTTTTTCCTTGTTTTCTGTCTCTTTCAGCTTAGACTCACTGGTTGCCTCAATTCCCATTGATTGCAGCCTTAATAAAAAAAAAGAAAAAAAGGACAACACAAATAGTCTGGTGACCTTTTGATCCCTTGGAGGCAAAGTAGCTATTCTCAGTCAGAGGACAGGGAGGATTAGCTCTTAGTGAAAGACAGGTAGACAGGATAGACAGGTGAGCACTGGGGTTAAGCTAGTGAAGTCAACCTGATTTCCGCAGTGGAGATGCCGTATAAAATGCTATGTTAACGACCGCATGCTGTTGTTTTGTTTTGTTTCTCTCTTTTCATCAGAGCGGTCACCTGCCAGCAGTGAGACTGTGGGACGTCGCCGAGCGCAGGCAGGTGGCCGAGCTGCAGAAGCACAAATTCGGCGTCTCGTGTGTGGCCTTTTCTCCCAACAGCAAATACATAGTCAGCGTGGGAAACCAGCACGACATGATGGTCAACGTCTGGGCCTGGAAGGTCTGTGCCGTTTGCAGTAACCCTGCTGCCGTACGAGCGTTTCTATAGAGGCGTTATCGGAGTGACGTGGGTTAGATTTCTTCATTTACCCAAATTGAATGAAAAGGACCAAGAGGGTGATATTCATGCTGTCACATCCAGCTGAAAAAGAAGCCAGCAGCTATGGGGGAATAATAATTATTAAAAAAAAACACATACTACAAAATGGCAACCGCATGTTTCACACGTGAAACAGACATTTAAACTGGCAGCAAGCTGATTCAGCTTTGATTCAATGACAGCGCTGAGTCTTTCCTGGTGCGAGGCTAACAGCATGCCACGTCTTGACTTGACATTTGCTCACTCTGACGTGCCACAGCTCTTGAAATCTGAGGGAAAGCAGAGTGTTGTCAGACAGGTGTTAAAAGCCCATTTCTGGCACTTGAATTTGCTTCTGAAAAAGCAACATTTTTTTGGGTTTGATTCGGAGGTAGCGGGACTTTGAAACAATCGTTCTGAAACTGACCCATTCCCTCCTACTTCCAGTCTTTGTGCCAAAAGGCCAAGTGCTTGCTGACTGCCTTATTGTTTGACACAAACACTGAGCGGGGGCTGATCTCCCATGAATTGCTAAACAAGCACAGCGACGTCACGTTTGGCCTTTCAGCCGACTGCCAAATTTGACATGGAAAAACTTGGATTTTACAGTCAATATATGCTTTAAAGTCGTGCTTGTGCTCTTCTCCCGCAGAAAGACGTCGTCGTCGCGGCGAACAAAGTGTCCAGCAAGGTGACAGGTGTGTCTTTCTCTGAGGACAGCTCTTACTTCGTAACTGTGGGCAACAGGCACGTCAAGTTCTGGTATTTGGACAACTGTAAGGCCAACAAGGTGTGGAAGGGTGTTTTTGGTTTGTTTGGCTGTTGCTCTTTCTTAAGAAACTGGAATCTCATACTGCCTCCAAGGAGAAAGTGAGCCTGTCCTCGCATTACCCCTCCCTGTCGCGTACAGACCACCACTCCGGTGCCTCTGCTGGGCCGGTCGGGACTCCTGGGAGAGCTGAGGAACAACTTCTTCTCTGACGTGGCCTGTGGGCGGGGCTCCAAGTCCGACTCCACCTTCTGCATCACCTCCTCCGGTCTGCTGTGCGAGTTCAACAGCAGCAGGATGCTGGACAAGTGGGTGGACCTGCGGGTGAGTGACACCAGCGGAGGCTCGTTTGGGCCAAGTGGTACTTTGTTAATCCGTTCGGCTGCATGTGATGCACTGGAGATGTTAATAGCAAAATGATGGCAAGTGCATCATTTTCTTTATTGACGTCTGTGACGTCTTTTTCTTCCAGTGGTGGTGAACTGGGTTTGCGTGTCACAGACTGATTTCTTCTGGTTTTGCCTTCTTGTTACACGTGTTTAGCTCGATCAAACTCATTTGATGGATCGTTTTACTTGTTTTCTGCCCTCTGTTGGAAGATCTGAGTACAACAATTTCAGTCAAAAGCCGAAAATGGCTGTGCGGATTTGAAGAAGCAATTATTATGGAATGCAAAGTCCCACTTTTGTTGTTTTTCACCACCAGTAAAATATATTTTCCATATCCATTTAGACTTATGGAGTAATATGAGAGTAATATGGTTTTCAAATATATGAATCACTTTCTTTATTTCTCTCTTTTTCTTACAACTTAACATTTGCATGTTGTCAACAGTGATCATGCGGTTTATCAGCCTTATAATGTAACAATTTCTGCATCGATTTGCAACCCCGGATCGCCAGTAGCTTGTTCACATTTGCGTTCAGTCATTCAGCAGCAGTGCTCGACCGCACACAAAGCTGAGTATTGAGTTTGTCTCCCGGCGCTGTCCTCCCTCTCAGACCGGCGCGGCTCAGTCCCTGTCTCTGTCCGAAGACGCGATCTTCTGCGGCTGCGCCGACGGAACGGTGCGTGCCTTCAGACCCGCCGACCTGCACTTCGTCTGCACGCTGCCGCGGCCCCATCCCCTCGGCGCTGACGTCTCGGCCGTCACCGAGGCCAGGTGAGGACCGGATCAGGAGCAGGAGCAGCGCTGCACTCTCTTGGCAGCGATCCACTGCAGGGCTGAATCGAACAATCTATTTATAGAGCTTTCCTGTCTCGAGTGGCATCTGTCGGCTGTCTGAAGCGCTCCCAAACGCCTCTTGTTTGTTTTGGAGAAGTCGAAGCTGAAATCTAGTCCCATCGCTTCTCATTTTCTGTCTCCCCTACCTCCCCCCCAATTTTTCTCCGTGCAGTGCCCTGTTTCACACCAAAACAGAAGACAGATACCCAGACGTCATTGCCGTCACCTACGATCCCATGAGCCGCTGGCTCAGCTGTGTGTATAGTGACCACAGTTTGTATGTGTGGGACGTCAGAGAGGTTCACCGGGTCGGGAAGGTGAACTCTGCCCTCTTCCATGCTGCGTCTGTTTGGGACTTGGAGGTAAACACGTTCGGCGTTAAGCGATTGTGCAAAAAAGAAAACAAACAAAAGCTATTCTGACACAATAATGACCTCTGAGTGTCCCCTTAACAATAGAAAAATAGAGTGAGTGATTAGGCTATTGATGGATAATTGATAAATGGGTCGATATTGACGCATCACACCACTTCCAGAAGCTTCAGGAGACTTTTCACATTTTGCCATGTTGCAACCACAAAAATAAATATAAATATTTTTTTTAATCTTTAATTTTGACAAAACTAACAGTCACAGTATCGTAGAGCCAATTTTCAGCACTTGAGAAGAAAAGGTGAGTGAAACGGTGCGTTATGATGAATAAATCAGCTCTATTTCCCAGAGAAAGTTTACAACGATCGGAATGAAAAACAGGATAATGCAAAAGAAAAAGAATTAAATAGTAAGAAATACACTGAAATCAATAAAAATACACAAACTGAAACCATAGCATTAAATAATGTTGAAGTGAATCTATTATAAGCAAGTTTGATCAAGTTTGGTCGCTAAAAATGATTTGCATCTGATGAGTTTCACACGGTCTACCCGACTTTGGCACCATAAACAAAATTGTAGAGTCTTGTGATTGAGACAGGCTTTTCATCTTTTCTTTTTCATACATGTTAAAAGTTTTATCCATCCAGTCTGTATTGGGATTTTACTTCATAGACCAGAGGAACACAGAAATCCTTTCTGCTGTTCCAACTTCCCGCCGAATTTGAAGTAATCCCGTCGTCGTTTCTCAGGTGTTTCCCGACGTTCCCGGAGGTTCGGCCGCAGATTCGTCGTCAAACTCATTCTTCACTTGCTCAGCAGACGGCACCATCAGAATATGGAGGATGGGAGACTCGACGCAGAACATCCTCAGCAACGTGAGTTTGCCTTTTTTACACTGTGCAAGCTTCTTTTATTCTTCTCTGAGCGGACATTTATTGTGCGGTTTATCGTTTGTTTTGATAGATTTCTTATCAGGATAAGAATTACGATTTATCGGCGTCAATTAACGTGGCGTAAAATCACAAATCGCCCTCCACTGCCTCTGACTTATTGAAACTTTGAGGTAAATACCCCTCAATGATTGATTGGCTCTCTTCTCATTGTTTTCTCTGCAGGATCTCTTGAAGATCATTTACATAGATGGAAATGCAGGCACGCAGCAAGATCCGGAGTGGAACGCAAACACGGACAAATCGGGGGACGGGCAGACGGCAGAAAGCAGAGCAGGCGTCAGAACCATCTGCGTGAGTCCAGACGGCAAACACCTGGCGTCCGGAGACCGCAGCGGGATGCTGAGGTGATTTACGGCCGGGGACCGACTGGCGGACCTCAAGCGTTCATCTGTCTGTAACGTGATGCCGCTGTCGTGCAGGGTTCATGACCTCAGCAGCATGGAGGAGATTCTTAAAGTGGAAGCCCACGACGCTGAGATCCTCTGTCTGGAGTACAGTAAACCAGAAACAGGTCGGCGCGTGCGCGCGTGTGCGTGCACCTGTGCCTGCAATGGCAGTGTTTTTTAACCCAGTCTGCCGTGCATTAACACGGTTCCGTCGCTCTCAGGCCTGAAGCTGCTCGCCACAGCCAGCAGGGACCGTCTGATCCACGTCTTGGACGCGGACGACGGCTACAGCCTGGTGCAGACGCTCGACGAACACTCCTCATCCATAACAGCCGTCCGCTTCGCCGGTGAGCCACTCGAGACGCCGCAGACATCTGACGGCTAATCTCTTCCTAATCCCCGCTATTATCGCCGCTCATTCACACACACACACGCACACGCGCACACACACACACACACACACACAAGTCCAGCTTCTGTGAGCTTATCTACATAATTAATGAAATGTACATGTATTGTCGATTTGGGTTTTTATTTGTTTGCTGGAGCAAAGTCCTTCTCTTTTCTCAATGCGCATTGGTCGCTATCATCGATTTATTATTTAATTCGTAATCTATGATGTGTCCCGCTTTAGTTCCCCCCCCCCCACTGGTTGTAAATCACGATTAAACAATAATAAGACCTCTTGATAAGACCTTACACATTTATGTTTTGTTGTTTTTTGCCAGTCATAAAACTTTCACCATAAATAAATCATCAAGTAATTGTATTTGTTTTTTATTCTCCAGCCAATGACAACAAGGTGAGGATGATTAGCTGTGGAGCAGACAAGAGCATCTACTTTCGCACAGCGCACAAGGTAACATCATTACCTTTTATCTGATGTTTACTGTGGGACACGCAACAGCCGCTCTCGTAAATGTGACGCTGGAAGTGTTTGCTCGGCAGCTCAGGATAATTATGCTTACACAAACACTCGGCAGCAATATTAAAGAAGGGACATTTTCTTGGGAACTTTCCGTCTGAGCTGAAAGCCTTTGAAAGCACCAAAGCTCCCGGGACAAATCAGGGAAAAAGAAAAAATATTGACCGGATATCGGTTTGCTAATCTGCACCGATTGCTGCACAATAGGATCGTTTCTCCTATCCCGTGTTTAACTCTGATTCGCAAAGTGACCGATAAAGTGATTTTTGTCCCCGCAAAAAGAAAAGCATCCTGCCTCGATGCTGCCACAGTTACGAGGAAGGTTTGGTCAGACGGATGTGCGGTGTTGGTTCGCTTTTAGGTAAAAGGAACGAAAAACAAAAAACACTTTGGCCTCGTCCGAGCAGAGGTTTCCATCCCACGTTTTTTCACGGCGTCTGGGAAGCTGCAAACAGTGTTTTGGATTGAATTTTTTTGTTTTTGAACAATGTGCTTTATTCTTGTCACTCCGCCATAAATGCAAGAGTTTTGTAGTGCACAGCCAATACACTGCTAAAACACAAAGCCTTACCAACTATTTTTGATGTAGGTTCTGGTCCAGATATCCATGAATAAGATAAAACTGACTCACAAGTGACTTTTCAGCAAGATATAGGAGCTTGTTTTAAGTCAAACGTTTGATATTGATCAGTAAGTACTTCTTCTGCTGACAAATTATTTAATCTATAACACGGGAAAACGTCTTGTTGTAAGTGGAATAAAATGCAAATGAAACTAGTACTTTTTTTCATTGATACATCATTGATACTCTTTGTTTTAAGAAATTATTTACTTAAAGCAAACACCTGTATCTTGCTGAAAAGTCACTTGTGAGTCGCTTTTGTCTTATTTCAAGCGCTTACAATAGAAACTGGAGCAAAAATACTTAGTAAGATTTTGTGTTTTTGCAGTGTAGCTTTTCCCACCTGAGCTGCGGATTTCTGCAGCTCATCTAGAGCTTGGACACTGTTTTATAACCTCTTTCTTCTTTGCCTCTGACCTTCTCGACACTCTGTCGAGAAGGTCGTAAAAGGCACTGTAAAACGAGCCGCACAAGCTGCTCCACGACTAGATTCGGATCTCCGCTGGGCTTCAAACTGACATGTTTTGGTGGGAAAAGCAGCTGGTTGCTCTTTTTGATGAAACATCTGAACATTTGTGAAATATTTATGTTAGTAGGTGATCTAGAGTTTACACAGTGCAGTTTTATTCAGTGTGGGAAAAAAAACTGAGCTACTTTCTTTCTTTCTTTCGCAGACTGACAAAGGCACAGAGTTCAGGCGCTCCCACCACACGGTGAGGAAAACCACACTTTACGATATGAGTGTAGACGCCACCTGCAAGTACGCAGCTGTTGGCTGTCAGGACCGCTGCATCAGGTAGGTGCATGCGCGCGTGCATGCGTGCGGCTGCTTCTCTTACAGCTGGCAGTTTAAAACATCCCGAGGCCTGCTTTTCTTCCCGATGCAGGATTTTCAACATCAGCAGCGGCAAACAGAGAAAGCTCTACAAAGGATCGCTGAGTGAAGATGGCAGTCTCCTCAGGGTGACATTTCCTCTTTCAGTTCACGCTGCAGTGGTTGTTTTTATATATATGTAGACACTTCAGAAAATAAGGAACTGTTTTTATTTGCTCTAAAAGGTTCAAATCGATCCTTCGGGTCAATACGTGGCCACCAGCTGCTCCGACAAAAACATCAGCATCTTTGACTTCTGCACTGGAGAGTGTGTCGCCACAATGTTTGGACACTCGGGTAACAGAACCAGACTGAAAGCTAACGAAAGCTATCGCGTTACCTGTTAGCCCAGGTAACACAATGCTAATGACTGGCTTTTGTTTTGCAGAGATTATCACTGGGATGAAGTTCACCAGCGACTGCAAGCATTTAATCTCTGTGTCAGGAGACAGGTGAGCGGATGGTCTTTACTTGAGCTCGCACAGGAAAGTGACTCAGAACCTGTTGAGACTTACTATGAACAGTTCCCTGATACCTCACAATGCCTCTTTACTAAGAAGGCTGTTTGCGGTTTTAGGCATCTGACTTGCTGAGAGATATGTTGCCGTTTTTTTTCCCGTGGGAGACAAGTCGAACCTTTATCCTGAAAATTACGTCCCACAGATTGTTGTATTCTTTTGGTTTTTCAAGAATGCCCTAAAATGCATCAAAAGGTTTTTCTCCATTTATGTTTTCAAATCATCTGCATGTAGATAATCTCGGTGTATGTAAGCCATTGGTCTGGTAATCCAGTTTACTTCAAAAAAAAAAAAGTTTATCTAATTCAATGTCAGATTATGAGTTCAAAAGATTCTGGATCTTTTTTATAAAGTGTGCATTAATTTCTGGTTTTGTTTGTATTTAGAATGAGCTAAACCGCATACAATTTGTTTTTTCTACAGATAGTCAATAAATTGAACAGATGATATCTTTTGTTACCGTGCAAGTTGTGACATTTTCATGCAAACTTGTGTAATTTGACCTAAAACTGTCTCAGTGCTGCCCTCTTTGGGCTGAAGGATGGCTACTGCAGTTGAATTTTACAGTCGCTTCCAAATGGTTAGCTAACGGCTTCGTCCACATCCGGGGATTTGGGTGTACGGTGGAACTCGCTACTGGGACAGTTACTGGAAAACGATTGGTCCTTTAACACGCCTCCAAAAACACCCAAAAAACGCCGCTAGCTTTGTCGCTAGCCGCATTTTTCAAACCCTCTTTGGAGGGGGTCTAAAAAGTCGCTAAATGTAGCAACAAAGATGGCGACGTAGCTTTCCCTCGTCCTGACAACACGTCATCAACCCGCAGTGTCTTTTGGCTCCGCCCACTTTGGTGGAATTTTCTTTCTTTTTTTTTTTTTTTTTTTTTTTTTTTCAAAATGGCTCCGGGAGCGAGGTTGCGCTCTCACTGTCGGCTTTGGTTAATAGCTTAAATAAATAATTATCGTTGTCACGCGTTACATTGGACCGTTGATTCACAATCTGACCAAAAACAAAAAGCGCAGCCTCGTGGGGTGTTAATCCCGTAATCTGAGCAAAAGAACATAAATAGGAAAACATTATCAGTGCTCTCCTAATTAGTTGTCTTTAGCTGAAAAACAAAACGCTTCCGTACACTATTGAATGTTTTTGTGAGTTCCTATTAATACCATAAAATCCTGAATTGCAGCACATGGAGCCAAAACAAAGTGAATGTTTGCACATGAGGGGTTTGTGTGCTCCTCCTCCAAACAGGATGTGATTTTTATCTTTCCTATGATGTCAAAGATTTATTCCTTTGACCACCTAAAGCACAAAAATAATACATAAATAAATTCAGAGCGAGAGTGTTAGTGCAACCCGCCTTCAGTCGCGTCATGTACTTAGAAAATAAATTATTTAAATACAAATTGCAACAACCTGCCACGTGGTAGATTGATGTACAAGACTTAATGAGAGCTTTGCTTTTGGATCATCCACTGTAAAGAATGATAAAAAAAAAAAAAAAAAAAAAAAAAAAAACATCCGGCAATTGCGTGGCATCAATTTCCAGCTCCTCGCGCGAGAGGAAATGACTCCAGGAATGTGTTTGAAGACGGTTTCCTTGGTTGTTACAATAAGATGAAACCCTAAATATTTAATGCTGGCATGCTTTTTCTTCCTCCAGCTGTGTCTTTGTCTGGCGCCTTGCTCCAGAACTTACAATGGCCATGAAGGAGAGGCGGTACCAGCTGGGAGAACACCAGGACTCACCTCGCTGTGGGACCTCTGGAATCAGGTGCACACCCACCCACACACACACGCACATGCGCACACACACACACACACACACACGCTCATTTTTAACATCTACAACAGAGCCATCAACTCTTTATTATAATGAGTTCTGTGCTTTACACGCTGACGCTCCACAGAACCTCATCATTATGAATCTTTTTTTGTGCATATTTTTTTTGCTGCTGTACCACAGGCGGGAGGCGTACAGCGCTCCGGCTCTGGTTGGCCTGTCGTCTGACAGCGACCAAGACAACGAGGCGGAGGAGAACGAAGACACTAATGATGCGGACGACAGCAAAAGCAGCGGCTCCTCCAACAGCTGCCACGGAGAGGAGGACACAGGTAGTTGTGTTAATGCCAGGAGAGCAGCTTTAATGAACACTTTGGCTAATAAAAGGACATGAGAGAAGCTGATCAGCTCTTGTTTTGACCTGATCCATGTGGAGGTAAAAATGTCTTCAAGACATTACTTTTTTTTTTTTTTTTTAACCTAATGATTGCTTTTTTTTTTTTAAATCCAATATTAGGTTCAGATGAAGAACAGGACTGGGAGCAGAGAAAGGTAAGAAAACCAGAGGCTTTAAATAAGCGAACAACCACGCAGTTAAAAAAATACCTTGGCGTTTTGTTCGTATCTTAGCTATTCATTTTACGCAAACATTTAACAAACAGAATGCATTCATACCAATAAAGCATTTCCACCTTTAATCAACTCGCATCCAGAAACACGACATTTCCAGGATTCTTCTGTCTGAGCATGTGTGCAGACTTTAAAGTGTGTTTTGACAACATGACAGTGTGTGAAGCAGCTGGTATGAAGCCTTGTTTGTTTCCTCCAGCACGGAACGGTCAGCCAGGTCCTTCCTGACCCCACTAAGCGTCCGCGGAGACGTTGGTCCCGTCGTATCGGTTCGCTGGAGTTGATGGTGAAATCCATGCTGGACCTGAGGCAACTTGACACCTTTGGTCAAAAGAAGAACCCCAACTGCCCCACACAGAGCATCTCCAGCCTCCATGACCCCGAGGTGAGCAGATTGGGTTTTTCTTTTGGTGGTGGCAGGAATTTGGATGCATTTTTAAATTTCTTTTTAAAGAGCGACTTTCATTCTCAGGAGCAGCAAGTGGGAGAGAGAGCCAGGAGGCACCTGGCTTGGCTGCCGTCCAATTGTGCCGCAGAGACGACTGGACCGGTGTTCTTCCCTGAGGAGAACGAAGACGACACGAGTCCAGTGGATGGGTAACTCATCAACTCCTCCACACCGTCTCACCCAAGGGAACGTTTTTCTTTCATTTTTAGGAGTTTGACCATTTCTCTCGCCCTGCAGCGATGATTACGTGGTGACGGAGCGGCCCCGCAGCCCGCCGCGGCAGAGGACGCGCGCAGAGAGCCAGGACAGCCGCAGCCCAGACAGCGCCTGCTCGCTCGGCTACGACAGCCGGGAGTCCAGCCCCGATCGCGTCCCGGACGGTGAGAAACCGCCGAAGAGCTTCTGCAGTTTCCGACGTCGCAAACACAAACTACAGAACATAGTAGAAATGTTCCGTCTTGTCCCACAACAGGAAAATTTTGGCGCGACAGCGGCTAAGTGACTGGCAATCAAATGGCTAAAAAGTTAGTTAAAAACTTAGTTTACTGTGCCTATTTGAGCCGTTAAAAGACCAACCATTTCCAATTAGTGACAATAAAAAGACAAACTGTTCAACAGTAGCTTTGTGCACAGACATCCCCAAGACGCTCCTTGAGTTTGTTGTGAGCAGCGACGGTTATTCAGTGTATTTTGCTGAGGTCCGATGTGATTAATGAGCGTTATTAGGAAGTGGAAGGACGCCGTAACTCGAGAGGAAAAGTGGCGAGAGGACAGCCGTAAGTCATGTCCACGGTTTGCCAAAAGTTATGCAGGGAGCACCGTAAAAATCCGGAACAAGTCGTTCCAGTCGGGGCGGTGCGACGTTTATTTTTGCATAGATTTGCCCTTTTGTTGTTTTGTTTGTCGACGCACTTTTTGTGATTGCTGATTACTTTTTGGCCGACATGCAAAAACCCTTTTCAAAACGAACAATCCACAGAGGTGACGGATGGATGGAGGTAAATCATTGAAATGAACCCGTTTAGAACTCTGCTTCTGTGTGTTGCTCAATTTTACACCATTCAAATCAAAATTTCTACAATTTTATATATTGTAGAAATATAAAAACTGTCTTTTACCCAAATACCGAAGGCGATGCACGCAGCAACGTTTGTTCCCCCTGCACACCATCTCCGTTGTGCTTCGCTCTCAGCCCATTCCTGGATTTGCTTTCATTTCCAGCAGATTTGGAATCTCTGAGTCGGTGCAGCTCTGACGAGGAGGAAGAGCGGGCTGCGAGGAAGACGGCGTTGGTGACGAGCATGGACGAAGCTCTGAGGACGGTGAACGACTCCCAAGAGCCCGGTGAGGAGGACTTCCTGCGGCAGAACTTCGAGGCGCTGTCCGAAAGCTGCGGCTCAGGTGGGACTGAACAAACGCTGCCGAATTAGCCACGACTCAGCCGATTCCCCTTTAACACTCATTTGTCAGAAAGAGGTGGATTTTTTATTTATCCCCCCCACCCCCTGTAAGTAAAGTAATCTCGATATAAACCGCAACATTTTTGGTTTCACACCTCAGACTCTGCCAGATATCGAACAGAAAATCCCAGTTCAGGCTCGGCCTCGGGGCTTTTGTGCCTCAGAATGCCTCCGTGTTGCTTTCAATGACCCCTACAGTCGAGCTCAGACAGACATTATTGATTCCTCTCCTGGTCTCACTTCCACTTTCTGTTTGTTTCTTCTTTTTTTTCTCACTCCTTTCTGCAGCCGAGCAGAGCAGAGTCCCGGGGCTCAGCATGTCTTCACGCTTCCTGGCCAAAGGACATAATAACAGGTAGTGCTGACCACCTCGGGTCGGCGCCGGCCCTCCACTATAATTATAAACCCCTGCGGACGCTGACAGGCTGCTCTGTTAAACCATCTGCGTACCCTCTGATCCAGCTCGCTGTCAGTCTTCTGAAACAGAAGAATAAACAACTAAAAACTGGTTTAAAAGTTTAATACAGAAAAGGAAATCAAGAGTGTTGAATAATAGAAGCGGTGTTGTGTTTTATTACAGTAAAAGTACAAACTTTTAGGGTTTTTTTTTTTTGCTATTTTCTCTGACAGATTACACATAAAAGTGAATATTTGTGAAGTGGAATAAATACATGTACGTTTGCATTTTTGAAATATATTTGTCTAGGAAAAATATTCTAGAAAGTGTGGGAAGGAACAACTTAGTTCAGACAGAATTGAATTTACCCTCAGCATGATGCCGCCACCACCGTGCTTCATTCTGGGGATTATCTGTTTGCTCAGAGTGATCGATATGCAATGTTCTTCTTTTGCCAGAGAATATTTTGCATGTTCATATGTTTCATTAAATATTCTAAAAAGGGTCATATTTTACAATCTAACTCTTATTTAAAGCTTTAATTTGCTCAGTTTTTATTGTTTCATCCCCACTGTTCTCTGTTATTTGTTAAAAAAAAACATAAAAATTTTACTTCCATTTTACAATATTGCACTTCTTTGTGTAAAAAAAAACAAACAGAAAAAACAAGTGAAATACACTGCAGTTTGCAGTTGCAACATGACAAATATCGGAAAGTATCGAATCATCCGTGGCAGATCCGACTCTAATGGAGCTCCTTCTGCTGTCCCATAATCAGTCACGATGCAGGAAGTCGTTTTAATTTTATTTCAATAACTCACATGCAATGACTTTAATATTACTTCATATCCTTTAGCGTGACAGTCAGCCTTGCTACCAAAATGTGCACAAGGACAATAAATGTTTGCCATGTGTGCAGACCAGTAGCTCCACTGGCCAGAACGACCGAGTCGGAAGAAGGACAGATATCCGCCAAGCCTCCGGTGTCGAAGGTTCGGCCCATGATGGACGAGAGGAGAAAGACGGAGGACAGGACGGCTGTCAGAAATGAGAGGTAATGAGAAAACCCAAACTTTTTTTGGTCCTCGTAGAAATCCTTCAACCTGTGACAGAAAGATGTACACTTTTCCCTCAGTCATTTAAAACCATAGAATCAAGTGTGGAGTTTTTAGGATGCTTATTTTGAAATGTTTTGCTCAGAGCTGTGGTTTATCGTCTCTGCAGGCCTCCGGAGAGAAGTTCTCCTCCTAAGCTCCGGCCACTGAAGAAGAAGACGTCCTGGTCCCCTGAGTGGAGGAAGTCCAACCCGGCATCGACGACCTCCTCCATGCTGGACATACCAGCTGCTTTCCAGAAGTCTTGTTCTGCACAGAACTTATCTTCAGACTGTATGATTTTCTCATTTGATCCCATTTCTTCAATTTCTGACTGTACCTTTACTTACTGTTTCCTCCAGGTTGCATTTTTTTTGGTATAGATTTCTTCATCTTTAAACTGAATTTGTTCAGATGTCATTGTATTAATGTTTTGATAACTCTGTTTGAAATTGAGGTGGGCAGAAGTCTAAACATTTCTTTTGTCTTACTTTTTCCACATTAGTCTTTATTGAAAAAAAATAATTAACTAAGTGTATCAACATACAAATTTTAAATCATCTCCATCAGCATGTAAAATAAAGCATTTTTTCCAAGAAGAATTCATTTCATCTTTCCATTCCTCCTTTTCTAGCCTCTCACTCCCCGGTGCCCCCTAGTGTCCAAAGGGAGCAGCAGAAGAGACCTCAGCAGCTGCTTTTGCCTCCCTCCACCTCCAAGCAGTCCCTTTACTTCTCGTCCCCGTCCTCCGGGTCACCACGCACCCCGCCGTCCCCCCCGCCGTGGGAGAGTCCCAAACTAAAGCCCCGCCACTCCTACATGAACCCCACAGCCAGCTCCAACGCCAAACGCAGCCGCCCCACCTCTCCGAGAGACGGTGTCCAGCCTTGGCAGTCGCCGCCTCGCTCCCCGTGCTTCCCAGAAAACAGGGGGTCACCCGACGAGCCGGAGGCGGAGCCGAGCCTCTGTCCCCCATCCTCGGTCTCGTCTGAGTCGTCCAAATCATCCGGCGCGTTCTCCAAAAGCTCCTCTCTGGGTCATCAGGCAGCCGGGCGTCTGGCCCAGAACGCCGCGGCGTCGCGCATCCCGCTCCCGAAGCAGACTCTGAGCCCGCGGCGCAGCCTGTGCCTGGACGCCAATCCGGCCCCGGACTGCTCCGCGTCCGGGCTCAGGGCTTCCGCTTCAACCGTAGATGTTCGCTGTGATGTTCCAGATAAAACACAAGGTTAGACGAGAAGAGAGGCAAACACTGTGGAAATCACACACACACACACAGGAGGAGCTGTATGTCTAATAATATGTCTGTATCTCTCCTGGTTTCAGCGCGATGCAGACAACTCTCCTTATGTTTGGATCCTTCGTTACCAAGTTCGCTGCCAGTGAGGCAGAAAAGAGACGCGTTTCCTCAGAGGTGAAGTTAAACTCCCCGGATTTTGAAGAAGCATACATAATTACGCCTCTTCCGCTTTTACACGTTTTGTCACATTACAACTGCAAACTTCCACGTTTTGTTCTTGGATTTTGTGTGAGGAAAACACAAAGGAGACTAGTTCATAATTGTGACATTCAAGAAAAAACAATATTTGTGGTTCCAGAAATCCAAGAAGTGTTGAGTGCTTTTGGTTTGAACAGGACCGCCTGGTATCGATCTTCCCATCAATTCCCTGTGAGAAAACCCCTCCCCCCATCCTTCCACCCATGACGGTGCCATCACCATGATGAACACATCGACCCTATGATACAGAATCTTGAACGCTATGCATCATTTCACAGTTGTGCCCTACTTTCTGAAGGTTGGTCACTTAAAATCCCAAATAAAAAGAGGTTTGTGGCTGTAAAGTGACACCATGTGAGAAAAGCTCCCTTTTTGTTCTTCGGTAAGCTCATTTCCAGGTTAGATCAACATCCCATCTGTAAGTAACGTACACTTTTAACGTTTGTTCTCAGTGTTGAGGGAGGTCAGGTGGCTAAAGAGCGCCCTCTGGTGTCGGGAGAAGACCGCACACCGAGCCCACAGCCAGGTTTGCTCTCTCAGATTTCACATTTTCATCATCACTGCAGTCTGTTTGTGCCCTGTGTTTCGTCCTTTATTTCTGATGACTGAACGCGGGCCTCGTTTATATCAGAATCTGCATGCAGGAGACATTTCATGCCTTTACACATTTAAGCAAGAGAACTACGTTTGTGTTCAGTTTCAGGTCCCTAAGTGCCACTAATAACGCTGCATATTACTGTAAAAATATTTTAAGTGTGGATACAAGCATAGAAATTTGCATGTTTTCCCCTCGTGTTTTTCATATTTTCATCAGCAACTTGAATTTCAAGATGAGGGCCATTTTCCAAGATGGCCACCATCTTTGAGCCTTTGGAACCAATTACTGCCATAAAATGTTTCCCATTTTCACGACATGGATGAACTTTATGTCACTTCATGTTTTTGACTCGGGTCATCCTGTTCATACGACTGCGAAGAAATAATCTGTAGTGAAATCAGATGTCAAAACTGAAACAGAGGATTGTTAGAGTTTCACACCAGTCACCCACAGTCGTCCTACTGGTTAGCGTTAGCATCTGCTACATTTTTTTTCTGCTAATTGTTTTTGCAGTTTAGCAACCTAAGATTCTTGTTTAGCAAATTAGTGTTTAGTGAACCTAACATGATTAGTTGTGGCTAATTACTACAGCCGATTTTAGAGCAAACATATAATCTCCATTACAACCATGGCGTCCATTTTGAAAAATGGCCGCCATGCTTAGATATGATTGACGTGACACCAAACACATTGATCTAATTAGCGATTTTAGTGCAAAAAAGTATTTTCCATGTCAACAGTAGTGGACATCTTGAAAAATCACAAGATTAAATATTACTTTAATGGGTTCAAATATAAATTATTTCACCACAAAAACATTAATCTGTGATACACTGGCAAAATTAGAAAAAATAAATTTTCCTCAACGATCATGGCAGCCATCTTGAAAAAATGGCTACCATCTTGAATTTTTCAGCAGGTCACAATTTTCTTTTTCTTTTGGGAAAGCGTCCATGCCACCTTACGTTCTTGTATCCACACGTGACCCATATGCTGAAATATTTAATTATCTGCGGCGCTGTCAGCGATCACTGCATCGTTCTGGAAGATATTGGGTGAAAAATCAATTGTTCTCACTCTTCCCACCGCTCACACAGCCACGTCCCTTTGCAGGCTCTCTGTTTTCTCTGCTTTGCTCGGTGGCAGAGTGTGCCTCTGTGCAGGCGCTGCACCGTGTCTGCGTGTGCGCTCGCTCCGACTCGCAGCACGCTGTGACAAACGTGAAAGTCATTCTCTCCATCTCCTCGCTGCAGATCACTCCGTCACCTTAGAGACGTGCAGGCAAGCCGTCACCGATCTTCGACAGAGTCTGAGGGAAGCCGTCGTTTTGTACACGGCGGTAAGTTGGCTTGGAGTGAGAAAGACGGTCAAAGTCACCAAACAAACAAAAAAAATGAAACTACGAGTGAAAACCTCAGAGATCTCTTGTTTTTTTAAAGAAACTAAATTGAATTTATCTGATATTTTCGTCCTGATGTTTATGTACGTCTTCGAATGAAAGAAGCCGATGTGCTCACTTCCTGTATTGAGCACACTTGAGGTTTTCAAGCTTCCTAATTTCATTGCCTCAAATCAGATTTTTGCAAACACATCTCAGCTGATTTCTGTATATTTAAAAATATTACTGTCCGATTTATCATCTCTTTCCCAGAGAATTCACTTGGCGCTTGCCTGCAACTTAAACACTTGGAGAGATGTACTTTGTTTTTAGAAATAACTTTTTTATTTGCATATTTCTGGCTATGCCTTTTTTTTCCCTTTATATTTTCATTTTTTCTCATTTTGACCGTTTATAAAATTGTGCTTTGAGGGGTCTCTGTTTTCTGAATCCTAGACATTTTACAAACCATTTTCACACTTAAAAGAAGCTGCTTTTATTTTTCTGCCGCATTGCTGCGAGATTTAAGAAGTCAAAGTATTCTACCACACTGAGTTTCTATTTAAGACATTTTTCGTCTGAATTGATGAACACACTGTTGGCATTCTATCTATAATCTAACAAAAAAAACAAACAAAACAGAAGCAAAAAAACAACAGAAGATATGAAGAGCATTCAGTCTGATTGACTGGCTTAATGTGTGTTTCTGACGCAGTTACTGAAAAGCAACCAGCCGCGGCGCTCAGACCACCAGGAGATGAGGGGCCTCCTGTCAGAGGCCCTGTTCAGGGTCAAGGCCGAGCTGGACTCGCTGCCCCTCGGCTCCTCGGGGCCCCAGGCGGCCCCCGTGTTAAACTGCGACGGAGACAAGGCCCTGGCTCTGCTGGAGCAGTACGCCGAGCTGCTGCTGAAGTCCGTGGAGAGGAGGCTGGACACCAAGACCTGAACGGACCAGACCGACACAACAGAACGTGAACAGCACCTTTTTCTATTTGCACATTTGCACAAAAAAATGTAAATAGTTTACGTGGAGCTGGTAGAACGACTGCTGGATATTAAGCACCAAAATAGTATTTAGTTTTGGTTTTCTTCCGTGAAAGTGCCTGGCTTTATATTCAACCCTAATTTGTCTTCAGTGCTCAACGTAATGAATTGAGACTGTAACTGTTGACTTAATGACAGATGGTTCGATTTTTGCCGATCATTTAAATCTTTAAAGCGTCATAGAGTACACCATATTTGAAAAAGGTTATTGGGATAAACTGAAAGAAAATTAGTTTATCAGGATGTCACTGTAATTTACAGAACTGTAAATATTTCTGATTTTTTATTTATTTTTTTAGGAAGAAAACAAGTTTTGTTATTGACTGGGAATGGATTTATGAAAAATTAGTCATGATTTCTGACTCATTTGCCAGCAAGTGAAGTTTGCGTCAATTTGATATATTTGTGTGCCAACAGGATCTCTAATATTACTTATATATGTGTCGTCTCATTAGTGTTTAATATCTACGTTTATTCATCTAAATCCTATCGTCTAATTTTGTTTTGTTTTATTTTTGTGCTCTGAGATTTTGTATTTTTCTGAAAGAGCTTGTTCTCTTTAAATAAAATAAATAAAACTGAACAATTTCCTGCTCAAACTTTTATTCAAGATTCACTTGATCAAATCAGTTAGTGACGTTTTATTTAATAAACAAAATAATGTCAACAATTAGGACAAACTCTTCAAACTGAAAAATAAGGATGCAATAAATGGTTAAATCCATTACAAAGGCGGTAATTTGCACTTATTGCAGCTATGTGTAACACAAATGTACAAAATCATCATTAAAGTATTATAAAAAAAAAATCATAAAATATTTAGAAAATTAAACATGCACATTTTTTATGCTTTCCTCTTGATTTTGCAACAATTATTCAGTTATTTTACAATTATTCAATGACATCATTTCAACTTTCATTTATGTTTTTTATGATTAGCAAGATTTTATTTTCGCTAGTGTTTGTCCAGGATTGTTATCTGTAAAAATAACAATAACAAAAAAATAAAATATACTTTTACTTGTGTCATAAAACCTGGGAAAAGACCTGGATATTCATAGAATGGTAAATCATTATAAAGCAATACTATCATTACCTGAAAGTGAACACAGACAAAGCTATTAGATTTTATTTTTTTTTTTGGTCCTAACAAATAAGTTAATCTGAAAACAATCTTAAGTTGTTCACCTTTTTTTTTTTTTTTTTTTTTTTTAGTTGTTTCAGAAATCTGCAAAAAAATAAAATAAAATTAGTTTCGATTTAAGCACATTTCTTAAACTTAGCCGACAATCCGTGCTTTATTTCCGAGTGAAAAGTAGTTTAAAAAAATCTGCCGCGGGTTCCCTAAGGAAGCGTCTCCACGTTGACGTAGGTGAGGACGACGTCGTTCAGGATGTTGATCCGGTCGATCTGGTTCAGCTCTCGGATGCGGTGGCGGAACTCGAACAGCGGGATGTTGTTCACCGCCACCCTGAACGTCTCGGGAGTGCACAGGATCTTCATCTGGGCGAGGAAAACAAAGCAACAGTGAACCTGGTGAAAGCGAAGCGTCTAAAGATACCCGAGCCGCTGCTTCGCTGTGTTCTGTCGTCTCCCGACGCCTCAGACAGACACGGCGTCTTCGGGTCAGACGCCTCCTGGTTGTTACATGTGATTAATATTCATGTCTCGCGTTACATGAGAGCCCCACTGACCTCCAGGAGCCTCCCTGCAGTAAAGCAGCTCTCTTATCTGAGGTCTGGCTGCACCAAAGACCTTCCAACCTTTTCCAAACGATAGCCTGACGTTAACCGTGGAAAAGTAACCTGGAGTCAGTTACGTGCCATTTGGCACTGATGGCCTATTGCAACTTTAAACGATAAACTCTTGCTCATTCTGCGGGCAGTTAAGAGATCAGAAGTGTGTCGTTGAGTTAAGATTGCTGCATTTTGTTGTACGACAGCAGCATCTCATTCAGTTTGGCGTAGCTTCACAAACAAACCCTTTTAGAGGAGTAAGAAAAAAAAAATGATCCAGAGCCGCTTACATCCCCTGACTTGAATTTTCTCACCTCAAACGGGCTCCCAGGAGCGAAAGGGAAGGGTCCCTTAAGGTCCCTCTCCTCCGGGCCCCAGCGATCACCCAATTTGTGGTTCCGGACGACCACCTGCTTGCCCCCCTCGTTAAAGCGTGGGTTGATGTGAAAGGCAATGTCGTTGCCTCTCAGGAAGTTGACTGTGAACCTAAAGGGAGGAGGGGGAACCAGGCCGCTCATAGTCATTCCCTACATTTACATTTAAACGTTGCTGCACAGCAATCACGCACGTCGTCTAATGTCGTGTCGGCCACGCATGCTTTTGTGTTTTACATTTGGGATTTAATGCGGTGGACCAACATGCACTAATCCAGAGGCGCAGATGAAAAGTGTATGGGGTTCTGTTCGGCTACCTCAATAAAATCCAGTGGAATAAATGCCTTCAAAGTTATGTAAACTGGTAGCGGATCTGTTGAAAGACAGGAGGAACTTGAAAGAAAGCCCCGAGAGCCCTAGTTCACAGTTTGCCGTAAGCTGGAGAAACATTGCACATTGAACACACCATCCTCCTCTGAGGAACGCGGCGGTGGCATCGTCATGCGTGTTTTCTTAACTTTCCCTACGAAAGTTAAGAAAAGTTTGGATCTTAAAGAGTGCAAATATAGATGTGGCTGAACGTGACTGAAAAACGATTAACGCGATGAGATTTCGTTTAGAAACGTTTAGAAAGTGGCACCAGATCAATTTCCGGCATGTTTCTCTGGGCCAAACGAAGAAGCGGTCAGCCTCAAACAGCCATTAGATTTACACCTGCGGTCATCCACACAGGCTCAAATTGAATGTACATCTTGTGTTTTGGGTGTCTGTGTTGGTCCATCACATAAAATCCCCACAAAATGCATTGAAATGTGTTGGCAGCATGATGAAATGAGCTGTGAACTCTCCCACAAGGCACTAATTATCAGATAAAGGCTCACATTTTGGCATTGGGTTTGACATAACCCAGGATTGTCATCATCATTTTGTCATATACTCCTCGAGCCAGGTTTAAGTTGTACGGCACACTCTGCACAGTGAGAGAGAAGCATAAGAAAGCATCAGGACAGCACAGCAATGCAGATGTTCGCTGGACGCCTTGTATTCACTGACCATCGGTCCAGATGTAGGGGGAAGCCAGAGGGGCGGCGTCATGGACGGATTCTGTCCGGGCCAGCCTGACTGCCCCGGGTTGTAAGGCCACCCAGGGTGAGCAGGCCAGCCGGGTAAGCCCGGGTGGACGGCGGCAGGAGCCGGAGCCGGAGCCGGCACCTGGGCCGGCTGGTACTGCGTGGCAGGCCAACATGGCTGACAGGGCTGCTGGACCGCGGGAGCCGGAAGCTGAAGTGGCGCTGGGACCAAGGTGGCGGTCGGCGCCGGCGGCGTTGTAACTTGAGTCGGTGCGGGAACTGAAATAGGAGCGGGGACTGAAACCGGAGCCGGTTGGGGAGCGGGCCAGCAGGCGGTGTTTGGTTGGCCGGTCCAGCACGGGACGGGCTGGGTGGGCTGCCCGGGCCACGCGGGGAACCCGGCTCCGGACGGCGGCAGAGTGGGCCAGAGGCCGCCGGACTGCGGAGCAGAACCAGAGGGCGGGCAGCCGCCACACAGGGCGTCCGCGTGCTGAGACGGAGGAGAGGGGGAAGACGGAGAGAGAGGAGGGTCAGGAGGCAGCAGGGAGATACGCGGAAGAGACAGAGTGGACAAGATGGAGGAAACCTACTTGGAGATGCAAACAGAAGCAAACAATTATTCACAGGGTGGGGGGATTGAAAAAAGAAAAATAAATAAATAAAACTTGTCATTCTTACCAGTGTGGGGATCTGAGAGTTTGATGCACTGCTTACATCCATGCTGCCTGTCAGAATGATACTGGGTTCAGTTGATTTATTTTAGCTTTTGTTAGCTCTCACAACCAAAAAGAAACAAACAAACAAAAAAAACAAAAAAATGAAGAAGAAGTCAGTGAAGCATATGGAAAAATAAATATCTGATTTTTTTTTTATTCTGGTTAAAACAACACCAAAAAAAAACTCTGTCTCAACATTTTGTTATTTGTGAAATAGAAATTGGTAACATTACCTGACCTAAACAGGAAGAGCTTTGTCTGTTGGAGACATAAAAAAAAAAAGCCATGGTTAAACATTGCATGTACATATTTGGTTTCAAACATGCTACATTCCCTACGTTTGTCTCTTAACTTTTATATTTTTGCCATTCATGTACTTTGATTTAGCAGTCTTCACTCTGTTTTCCATTTTCGCTCTCACTGTAATGATCTTAGTTGCTTGGATTTATGTCCCTACTGTTTTCCATTAGTTTCTTCCCTGTCAGCAATATATAATAAATATTTCTGTACGGATGCTTAGACAGCTTATCTAAGACTGGTGCATCGACAAAATGTCCGTTTTGGTGGAGAATTTAAACGCAACAGATTTAAAGTTTGTCCTCCAGGCTTGTAGGAAACCTGCAGCAGAGCCACGTAAAAGCGACGGTTACCTTGGTTTGGGTTTGGTCCTCAGGTCCAGACGGTAGCAGGCTGCAGGATGTCTGGCTGTGGCCAAAGAAAGAGTCTTTTATAGCGAGTGATTCTCACAGCAGCAGACTCCTCCTCACCCCATCATCCAGCTGTCAGACTGCAACGGCGTGCTGTGAGGACAAACACACCTTTCCTGTTATCTTACTCAAGTTTCACAGCCTGACAGTTGTCACATTGTGCTCAAGCTTGACATAAAGGAAAGATGTACGCACCGAAAGAAAACAAAAAAAAAAAACCCAGCAGCTGAGTAGAATCTGTACAACTTTTTATGCTGTGCAGTGAATCATGTAAACACGGCAAAATTGAACTGTTCTTCCAGAAAGTTTCTCTTTCTGTCACCAAACCAAGTCTGAAAACAGAACAATGGATTGTTTTTTTTGTTGTTTTTTTTTTTCATGCTGACGGCGGCCCGTTTCTCCGTTGAGCAGTCATGGGACTGTGAAACGCTCGAAGAGTAACGCAATTACCGAAGATAGACGAGGAAGTCAGGATGCTCGACGGTCACGTGTTTCACACACACACACACACACACACGCACACGCACACACACACACACACTGATGGCTGAAAAGGTCACACACTACCTCCTGTTTCACCTCCACACTCATTTCATAGTTTCCCTTCTGGTAAAACTCCCACTTCTGCTTTAATGCTCAGCATTATCCCGCCAGCCTCTCTCCACCATGCAGCGCCGCTCTGGTCCCCATAACCACGAGCGATTGCAGCTCAAGCAGGTACATTTTTCCTGCGATTATCCAATAAGTCCCCATGGCAACGGCATCACAACAACACACGCGGATTCACGCAGTTGAATGTGCCTCGCGTCACCTCGTTATTAGATTACCTGTCATCTGAGCTGGAAGAATGTCTGAAACTGCAAATGCTCGACATAATCCGGCAGCCAGCGGGTCTTGCTGCTGGTTTTACGTTTTGGTTTGTTGTTGTTGTTTTTTTTCAGCTACAGACGGAGAGCTTTACATTACGTTTACCGCAACCTTTTTCTGTCACTGATGGCTGTAATCTCCGAGTCTAAAAGCCTCTTGGCTTCATGTCAACAACTGAAACTTAGTGCTGCGACAATGGCCGTCTGCTAAGCAATGAGAGCAATGCACTCTCACATTGATCTGCCTGCTGTGGCGAATGGAAATTTATAGTCCCCTGAACGAGTATTGGAACAAGGACATTCACTGGATTTTAGTGGGATTTTATGTGAAAGTCCGACTGCATCATTACGCATCATTACAAGGCGGAAGAGAAGGATTTTTTTTTTTTTTTTTTTTTTTTTTGCAAAATGGTTCAAGGCAGGATAGTTAAATTGGAGGAAGAGCGTTGGTGTTAACTCCGTGTTTATCTGATTTAGACTGAGACGTTTTGTGAAAAAAAAAGTCCTTCCATGGTTCCATGTACCAAATCTGCAGCGATCAAAAACTAGTTTCCAAAGCGTTTCCCTCGGCGACTCCAAACGCACACACCACACCTTTCAGATTTTTAACCGATAGAAAAAAAAAAATTAAAAAACCCACAAATATTTTTTTCCTGTGTTGATTTGCCTCAGAAAACTACGCTGACGTTCTTCCAAGATGTGTTGCAAAATTTGCAACACTTTTTTCAGAAGTGTTCCTTCCTTTTTATGCAGATTGTGGGCAGCATGCCTCCGTAGAGCCCAAACCCACCAACATCCTCCACCCATCAAAGAACTCAATTTGGCCTCAGCTGCACGACTAATTTGATGAATAACTGAGGTAGACACACACACACACACACACACACAGTTTCAGCTTGAGAGCAAATGACAGTGCTCCACTCTGGTGGATGTCTGCCATGTGGTCCCGACATGATCCTGTCGGCGAGAGGCGGGGAGTGATGACGTCACACGCAGGAGCCGTTCTCCTGTCTCTTCAGCCAATGGGAGACAGAGGAGGGAGCCGCGGGGCGCGCTGCTGTGAGGCAGAAGAGGCTCTGGCAGGAGAAGGCCTCTCCAAAAGCGACGGCGGAGGCTCCAGCCTCTCCTTCCTCTTCATCTCTCTTCCGAAACGCGGAACGAGTGAAGCGCAAACATGCAGCGTTTAGGATTATTATTATTATTATTTATTTATTTTTGCTTTTGTGCGCTCAAAGACCGAGTGAAAGATGAAATCAGGGGGAAGAGATAGTAAGCGTGAGAGAGATACAATAGTGCTACAGTTGCCATGGGGACAGCGACGTGTGTGTGTTTCTTTCTTTGGATCTTCTTGTTGTTTATGTGTGTGTGTGTGTGTGTGTGTGTGTGTGTGTGTGTGTGTGTGTGAGACAGAGAGAGTTTCTGGAGGCAGATTACTATCACAAATCACAACACTGTTCTCCACGCGCGAGCTTTTTGTTGACGTGAGCCGTCAGCACGGTCCACCTGTGACGCACCGCCGCAGTCCACCACTAGATGGAGACAGTGAAGTTTCCCCTGAGGTGGGAGAGAGAGGAACTCTCACTGTTGGCACAGGGGAATGTCCTGTTTCCTCCACAGGGCAAACTCTGACATATATGTCTGATTCACTGGTGATCACAATCAGCAGAAAACGTGTTTCCACGGAAAGCCACTTCTGGCGACCCGCCACTGAGCTTTGCAGGAACCTGGAGCTTTCGCTTCGTTTGATCTCTGCAGCCGCAAAACCACCATGTGTCTGATTTCATGGGGTTTTCACTGGAGGTGTGCTGGAGCGTGCTTGAACCCAGCTTTCAGGTTTGGTCGTGCGTCGTCCGCTGGATTTAATTGTGGACTTAAAGGCACGTAAATGCAGTTCGATCTTAATCATCCGACTGTTGCTTCCGTTTGCAGGCGCTGGGTTGGTGTGCTGCATCAAAGCACGTGAGTCCGGAAACAATAAGAGAAGAAAGGAGAAAGTCACGCCCACCTTTTTTTTTCCTTTTTTTTTTGAAGTCCAAATGTGTGCCACACTTTTCAGATTAAGCGAAAAGCAATACTTTCTGTCCTTTTTTGCTTTCTCTCATAACCAAGCTGTACTTTTGGATCCTAATAAATGCTGGTAGTTTGAGTGTGATTAAAACTGCTGCTGCAGCCTGAACCGATCCCACTCTGTAACTCATACGCAGTGTGGGTGAGAGAACACGATCTCCTCCTCCTCCTCCCCCCAATGACTCCCAAATGTGAAAAATAGATGTGGGCGTCAAGAAAACCCATGATAAGTTAGGCTTCAGCTGTAAATAGTCCGGAGCCAGAGGGGTGTTCCCTTTGCTGGCAGGGGTTCTCATTTCCCAGGAGATTTATTTATTTATTTATTTTTTTTGTTGGGAGGATTGAAGAGGAAGGCAGATGGTGTCCGTTTCCAAGTCGCATCAGTCTGTGGCGTTCGCACCAGACGTTTCGGAGAGAAACTTGATTTTCAATTCGTCTACCAGCAAACCAAAAGGGATGCCAGGGTGCATTTCACCTGGCGCTCACTCCCATTCACTCGGAGGAGAGGTGGCAAGTTGCAATCACACGTTTGTGCGTGAACACGCTGCGCTTCAGCATTTCGTCACACAGCACAACCATGACGCAAGCGTGCACAAGGTGCATGTCTTGAAGGGAATGGAAAGTGGCGAATGCCCATCGAAACCACTTCGATGGGCAAAATTAGAAAGGCCTCCTGCATTTTAGAAACCTGAAAAATGCAAGAGGCCTCAACACTCTCACGCCTTAAACACCTTCCAATGGAAGCCAACCATCTTTGATTGTGTTATAAACACAGCCAAGGCCCACTGGTGGACTTTTTAAGTTTTTGTCTTCACTTGGATCAGTAGGCTTTCTATCATTAGTGCCGTTCAGGTTTTGCCATAATTGTTCATTCCTTGTGTTTAGCTACTGATTTCTTGTGTTTATTCTATTTCTTTATAGATATTATTATTTTTTGCAGTGATATATATATATATATATATATATATATATATCATAGTGGATAAACAACAGAGGAAAGCCGTTGTGGTAGATGTAGCAATACCAAGCGATTGCAACATCAGGAAAAAGGAGCACGACAAACTGGAGAAATACCAGGGCCTCAGGGAGGAACTGGAGAGGGCCTGGAAGGTGAAGACCACAGTGGTGCCTGTGGTCATCGGGGCCCTCGGGGCAGTCACCCCCAAACTGGATCAATGGCTACAACAGATCCCAGGAACAACATCAGACATCTCAGTCCAGAAATGTGCAGTCCTTGGCACAGCCAAGATACTGCGCAGGACCCTCAAGCTCCCAGGCCTCTGGTAGAGGACCCGAGCTCAGAGGATAAGAACCACCCGCGGTGGGTGAGAAGGGAATTTTTATTTATATATATATAGTTTGATTTCACAGACGTTTGATGTACTTGGAGTTATATTGTGTTGTTTGAGTGTTCCCTTTATTTATTTATTTTTTTTCATATATATATATATATATATCAGTGACGTGCGGTCAGGGGAGGCAGGTGAGGCACGGCCTCCCCTGACATCATGGAAAGAAAGAAATGAAAAAAAATATATATTTATATTTATCAATTGATTTGTACTATAAAGTAATT